>PVKM010027454.1:0-18788 GCA_004027735.1 Carollia perspicillata
GGTTCTTGTCCCCTGGGGGCTGGGGAAGAAGGAAGGATCTCCATGCTCCCAGGAAGACTCTCTGGGCTGCTTTGGGTTTTGACTCTCTTATGATTTGTTCTTTGTTGCCAATGTGTTTGGTTTAGAATTTCCTTTCTCTGGGGTTCTCTCTGTTCTAACAGGTAAATTGTTTTAGAATGTATGCATTTTGCTAGAAGAAAGAAAGCATGAATGAAGCTAGGACAGGCTGGGACAGCAGTAGAAGGGGGCTGGTGTGACTGTCATGCATGACATTTGTTTTTACCTCTACCCAAAACACCCAAATTCCAAGTTCTGGTAGGTTTTTGGGTAGTGTTGGTGTTAGTGATGTGCATGTGTTTGTGTGAGTATGTGTATATTTTTTCTAATACTCTTGATTCCTGAGAAGTCAACTAGAATTAGGTTTAATGGCTTTTCCTACCAGTTTTTGAGAAAAGTGAACCCACAGCCTCTCATCTATCACAGACGCCATGTTTTCCCATGGGGGATATGTGTGCTTCTGATGATACACTGAGCTTACCAAGAATAGGCAAAGTCAAGATAAATGTGCAACATCTTCACTGGAAGAATGTGAGAGAAATTATGTTCAAATTAAAATGAAATAAATCATGGGTGAGAATGCAGAAGTAACATGACTTTTCAAAATCAGATGGGAGGCATTAAATGTTCCTTTCTCAATGAGTAACTGTATGGAATGACCCTGGATTCTCAGGAGAGATAACTGTAACAGCTCACATTTATTGAGAGAGCTCTTAGTATTTGCCATACATTATCTAATTTAGTCATCACACCAGCCCTATGATCTACTTGTTATGATTTCCATCATACAGATGAGGAAATTGGATAACTTCCTTAAGATCAATCACACAGCTACTAAATGGTAAAGTGCTAACAATACTAAGTACAAAATTTCCTCCCTATATATGCAACATTTGCTTTAGTTTTACTTACATAGCTTTATATGTTCATTAATTTTTTAAAATAAAACCCTAGAGTATTATACAAAGTTAGAAAAAAAAGGTTCCATCTTCCTCTCAACTCTTCTATTTGGTTGCTACTTTCTTCCTGTATATGAGCCTGGTAGTAGTGTGTATGGACAATGACCACATTTTCAAAGCTTGGACTCTTAATCTCTATGTTGTGTGGTTGAAAAAGCTCAGAAGCATGTACATAAATTTTTTGAAAAGAAAAATCTGTCCAATATTTAATTTAGACCCCACTTAAGTCATATTCTTACTGGATGCATCTGCCCAATCCTTTTATTGGAGTATAACTCTTTAAAAGTTAGAAATATAATACACATTCTCAAATATATAGTGGGTATGTCAAGAGTTTCCTCTAACTCAGTAATAAGGTACACAGCAGGATGACAAAATTGGTTCAAAAGAGGTGTATTTAGTCAGTTAAAAAATGCTGAAACAAGATTGCAAATTTGATACAAAAACTGATTAATTTTCTTCAGGGCAATAAAACCATAACCTGAAGAATTATCTTTCCTTATGGACAAAAAAGTTATTTGAATTTCTAGGTTACAAGAACTAGTTTCAGTTTTCTAGTCTTCTCCCAGTTGGCATTAATAGAGTCTGAGCTCTAACTTATTCTAAATTTTAAGGCAAAGTTACCTTTTTTAGGATAGCTGTCCAATCAACTTCCTATATAACGGCAGTGTTCTTTATCTGTGCTAACATGGAACCCACAGGCTTCATGTAGCCACTGAACACTTAGAATGCAGTAAGAGTGACTGAAGAACTAGCTTTTTAACTTTATTTAATTTTAATTCAGATTTAACTCTAAAGAGCCATATGTGACTAGTGGTTACTATGTTGGAGAGCATCAAATGACCCTTACGTGGGCTATTTAGAAGAGTTGATATGCCTTTGAAAGGACTCACAGTAATCTTTTTGCCTTATTTTTTAGTTTCTGGGGCATTTTTCTTAACACCTTTGTGTCTTTTACACTTCCCTCCATCAGTCTTTATTTTTCTTTCTTTGCTGTGAGGAGCGGGAATGGAATGATCTGTTTACCCACTGATGGCTGCTGTCCAGCGCTCCAGTCAGACTGACGGCCCCTTGGAGCACACAGTCCTTGGGCACTGCAGTTAGGATGGACATACTTGCAGCTGTGGACGGAGGGAACTGACGTGTTCTCCTGCAGAGCCAAGGAGTAAATGTCACGAGAAAAGCCCTTGAAAATGGTTCTCATCCCTTTGCTCCATTGCAGACAACCCAGAACAAACTGTTCTAAAATGTTAAACTTAATATTCTTAATGGTTGGGAAAGGCTTCTGGTAAGGAGATTCTAGGGTAAACAGGTCTCTAAGTCACTGGTTATCAATAAAGTTCCCAAAGAGATCTAACCTAAAGGAAATAGGCTCATGTAACCTTAAAAAAATCATGTATCTATGATAAGGTGATATAAGAGAGACTTTCGTTGATTTATTTTGAAAGAGTTATTTATGAAATGACTGCAATTTAGAGAGAGAGAGAGTGAGTGAGAGAGAGAGAAAACATCTAGTGGTCCCATGTGTACCTTACTAAGAAGGGGACAGATAAGTTGATTGTGTCTTAGAAAAATGTACTGCTTATGCACCACATGTTATATCAGACCATTTTTACCTCTCTTAAATTAAAAGCACTTTATTGCTAACTCCTAAGGACTTTAACTATCCATAGATGGAGTTAATCCCTCCTTCAACACTCCCCTTCAGGTACATTTGACTTGTTTTGTACTGAAACTTGCCTGTCAGTAGCCTGTCCTGCATTTGCCAGAAGCCTGTGTCTGAAGTGGGTTTAAGGCATTAGAATTCAGAGTTTGGAATCACGTTGCCAAACTCTATAAACTTCTATAACTCTATGCTTTCTTTACTCCTTCCATCTTTTTTATTCTCTCCAGTAACTGAAGCCTTTACCGGAAGGTGAGGTAAACTTTGCTGTAAATCAGAAGGGGATCCAGAAAAGGAAAGTTAAAAAGAGGAATCCCAATTGCTTCAAACAGTATTGAAATTTCACTTTTTAAATTATTTTTAAAGAACTCTGTATTTTAAAAAGGCTTATAGAAATATACAAACCAGAATATCCATAGTTAAGCTAATTAAAGGCTAATTAGAAATGGGCTTGTATCTCACAGCTGTTGTTCAAAAGCTTTCTGAAGTGTGTGTTCACCTTCCCACCTTATTAGTCACAGTAAACATAGTGAATCACATATTTTAAAAAATATTTTGTACTATACTATTCCTGTTACTATTTTCCACTTGAGTTTTTATCATAATTTACTTTTTTAAAGAATAGAGACTGAGTTGAACATTCAGTGGTTTGAGTATATCCCCTTGACCACACTAAAGGAAACTTTTGAAATCAACTCTGTGTTATTACCTCATTTTCTTTTTCTACAGATCCAAGTTTTATTGAGGGCTTACTATGAGCAAGACAGTATATATCTTTTAATGTTCACAACATTGATTTAGTAGCCGTTTCCCCCTTAGTATAGATGAAGTAACTGAGACTTAGAAAACTTAGGTGACTTACTTGTGGTAATTCAACTAATAAGTATTGAAAACATGACTATAATCTATGTGTGTTGAGCTGCACAAACTTGCTCACAACTCACTAAAGTCTTGACTTCCATTCCCAGCTCTGAATGTTACCAGCTAAGTAGTTGTTTGGGCTTCTCTAGGCATAAATATTCATATTTGCAAAATTAGGGTACTAATATCTCCCTTCAAAGCATGGGTTACCGAGACTTGTAAGAAATGCTAAGTATATGTTTTATTATTTTTCTATGTTCATTAGTTAGCAACTTCTCTAGTGAATTGGATACTATATCTTATGCTTAGAATACAGGAGGGAAATCTCATTACCTACTGTAAGGAAGAAATTTGTATAAGACCTCTCCTGGCTTTGTTTGGACTTGATCTGATGTGACCTAGTTATTGAGTTACCACAAGGAGTTCAATTGAAGGTGGTCTGCTCAATTAAATGGCCAACTCACAACCCCTAGAACTGACCCCAGTTTTGACTTTCTTACTTGTTTTACAAACTGTTCCTTCAGTAATCTAAATAATTTTCTCATTCGTCTTTGAGGTTGTCTATTACATTGCTTGTTTTGTTTCTGTTTAGGTGGGCTAGGTAGGACAATTACTATGACTTTAAAGGGGCTCACAGTAATCTTTATGCTCTACATCAAGTTTTGTGTAACTTTTTTTCTGAATACTTTTGCCTCTCCTAAATTATGATCTCTATTCCTGTTATTGGGGTGGTCTTCCTATTTTTGAAGGGAACTTTTGTGTGTGTGATTTGGGCTTCTCTTTTCTGACACGGAGCCAAAGAACAAAATGGACTTAATGAAGATCAATTCTGTATTGGCCCTGTGTTCTTTGGAAACTAATACATGCACCTTCAAGTAGAGAGATGCTATGAGGAAATCATCTTGGCCACTAAGGGTGGCTTTGCCAGGGCAACATGTTTTTGCAGAGCATTTAAATTCAACATTTAAAGGAATTGTTCCACACAGTATTGCTATTTAACTTCACTCTTTCTTTAAATTCCAACTCAAACAATGGCTTCTTTAAGGAAAGGTAGAGAGAAAGAGATTGTCACTTGGAGCTGAACTTCCAGACAGCTTTGCTGAATGTTTGTGATGTTTAATTTTTAAACCTCTTTCAAATGGAATTCCATGGAGACATCAGAAGTCATCATCTAAGAGGCAAATCAGTCAAACACATCCACAGACATTATCAGAGAATATGATCCTTACCGCATGCATTCCCTCAGTGAGCCACTTTTGAAGATACGGTGATACAATCTGCCCTATCAAATAACCTACAATTGGCTAGAGGATACTGAAAGTTGCTACCTATATAAACATTTGTAAAAACAAAAAAAGGAGATGCCTGAGACTGTTTGGATTAAGGGGAATCATCGCTAGCCAAGTCATATTCTTTACTCTCAACCGATTTGGCTCTTTTTGCTTCTTTTCTTTAAAGTACTTTTCAGTGAGTGAAACAAGAGGCTTAAGAAAGTCACAACACTAGCTACACACTGAAGGCAAGAATAAAAACTCTATTTGGTTCTTATTTTCAAGCACCTGACCACAGTGTCTGGGACATGCTGACAGTAAATGAAGAGGAACAATAATTAAACAAAAAACTTAAAAAACAAAAAACAAATATTTAGCTTGGACTCCACATCAGGGGGAGGTTAAATAAAATATATGGTCAAAGAAGTATTTGTCCCATAAATCCTACTTGTCACCATCATAAATTTGGTATGAAAAATCCCATCATATGTTTAGGACACAATGATACAGCCAAATGAAGATAAACAAACTGCCCATCTGTTTTCATTTAAAAACATACTCAACTTTCTTTATTAAGTACTGTAGTTCTGTTTAGAATGTAACCAGCATATGCCTCTTAAGGAAAAGAAATTAGGGAAACAATTAAGCCCTTTAAGATGACAACACAATGTGTAAAGGAGATAAACCATCAGAAATTTGATGAAGCTGATTTTTTTTTTCTTAAAGGAGAAAGATATCTTGATTGTCCTTGGTTACTATAAAACCAAGATCTATTTCTATCATGTTTCTTACTGCTGATGCCTCAGAAGATAGGGGAGAAGACTGATTTTATGCTAGAGTTTTCTTTCTAATTTGATCGATGCAGAAAAGCTACATTGAATTGAAGGATGTTTTAGCTAAGGAGTTTACACCAAACTTCTGGGCCCATACGATGCCCGTGATTGGTGGGCCTGAAGGATTTCTTTCAATATTTCTCTTACTCTCAGCTCTGTATCCGTATCAGAACTCTTTGTACCATGGAGAAACGATATAAATAAATCATGTAATAAAAATGACCTTTCCCAAATCACGTTTTGGCAAGATGTTTTCTACAGCTGCCTCTTCGCTCTAACTGCAGTTGCCAGCAGCAATGGAACTTTTACAAGTCCTACTAGAAGTTTGACATCCAGTTGAATTCAGTTCTGGGGAAGCTAAATTCCACATGCTTCTTTGTTACATTTTTGGCAGCCTAAAAATATATTCAGCCAATGGACGTTATTGTGTACAAATAATATCTTTATCCTCGGCCTTCGAATTTGCTTCCAGGGAAGACAAAATTGTTACAGGAGAAAGTCTTTGAAAAGGAATACCAGAAGGATTATTTCCTTATTTCTTTTATTTGTTTATTTGCTTGGTCAAGGTAGTTGATGTTGTTGTCCTGGGAACAGTTGATTACAGGACGTGTAAGTAAGGAAAAGGCCTGAAAAGTGGCATACAAGTCCTCCTTTCAGCTGTGCTTTTCCTCATGAATGACTTAGGTCTGTGTACTCCAGTAGACAAGATGTGGCTACTCAGGGCTTCCTTTTCTGCAGGTGGCAGTGTTTTGTGTAATATCTGACAGACCACACTATTTGTCGACACAGCCTAATCTACATATCAAACATTTCCAGTCTGTTTCCAGAATATGGTGTACCCGTGTTAAGTACCAGAAAGGTCAGAATTCACAGAACATATAAATACCAGAAGAAACTGGGTAGGTTGTAAAGGATGAGAGCTGCAAATCCAGAGAGTACTTTGCCACTGTTATTTGTTTTTAACTATTAATTTTCTCACTCAGTTTTACTGGGCTATTTATGACACTGGGTGCAGACCAAGAAGTCCAAGTTTCTTTGTAACCTGTACATTCTCTCTGTCTCTCTCTGTCTCTCTCTGTCTCTTTCTCTCAGCAGCTCTAGAATGTTCTGATTCTTTTGCTCTCCCAGTCAGTCACATTAAGTTCTTTTGGAAGGAGGTCGAGAATGAAGTCATGATTTAAAAACAAGTAACATTCATTTCCCTTCTTTCTTAAAGTGACCAATCTAGGAATCATGGATTAGAAACCAGGAGTGCCCTTCTTCTTTGCCAGTTTTCTTCAATTCTCCTCCTTTTCTTTCTCCTTAATTCATCTCTTCCATGTTCTTCTAATATTTCTAATGCTCCAAACTCTTCTCTTTCTCTTTTTCTATGTCTCTCTCCCTTCAATGGTCAGCCTCAGCCTAGAAAATTGTTTACTCATTTTCTAGTTTAGAAATTGGATCTGCTTTTCTTCTCAGGCCCCACAGTAGACCTGACCCAAGGAGGCTCAGTGGATGTGCCAATGCACCCCAATCTTTTTATTCTCATTCATTGTGGTGTGCTCACAATCACTAAGCTATAGTTCTTATTTTCCTGGGCTAGTTCCATTATGAATTGTTGCAAACTCTATGTGAAAAAAATGGCACAGATGAAATAGTCTTATATAACTGAAAGCAGGTTAATCACATCTAGTAGTGAGCAACCTCTCCATAGAAACAGAAAAATAACTTCGATTTTGTTTTTCAAGACAACTCATTATAAATATACACCTATCTATTGTTTTCACCTTCAAATTCAGTCATTGCTAGGGTTTAAATGATGCAAAAGTAATAAAATGGTAAAAACAAACCTCAGTGATAACTATTGAATGTCATAAAATAAAAATTTTATTTAATAAAAATGCTTGCTTCTCATTAAAGGAGAATGACCTGTTGTTAAACTCCAGGTTCAACTATTTAAGTTTGCCAATACTTAACCATTTTAAAAGTACAAAAATGGAAATTTCATGTGGTTCAATATCACAGGTAAGATTGTGGTTTAGGCTAAATATGTCTTTGGAGTTTTCCAAGTCCTGGAGAGCCTATATTAAGTTCTTTAAGACTCTTCAAAGATGGAGGCTTTTTTCCTTATATTGTGGTGATGCGCAGTTCACATGAAGGTGATCATTGTAGGTTAACAGCTTAACTCAGGTCTAATGAGTATCTGAACTGCAACAGAAGAATCGAAATCTTAACTCAAATACATACAACTCAGCTAAACTTTGAGACTTTGTGATGAAAACAGAGATGGTATTTCATGGGATCACATACTGTTGAAACTGGAGTCAAACTTAAGTATTATTTTTAACAAATCCTTCATTTTAAAACTGATAAAACTGAAATCTAGGTACACTAGGTGCATCAAGACCAGTCCTCCCCATGGTGGCAGATTGTGCAAGATTCTTACTTTTGCACTCTCTTGTACTCACTTCTATTCCACACCCACCGGCCTACTTTCTAGTCCTTCCCTTGTCCTTAACTTCAGCTCCCAAACTTTACCTTTGTCCAACAGAGGGAGTGGGAAGAAGGGGGAAGGATAGGGAAAATGGAACCAATCTTTTCTTGGTCTATAATTAACATTTCCCACTTCTAGATGGTAAACCAAATACTTGCTACAACATTCTGCAGCAACCTCAACTCTCTCAGAAACGTTAGAAAACATGTTTAAAATTAATTTGTACACAGTCGTGCCCCCATAACTAGAAAGGAACTTTCAGTGAGTAAAAAACTGTGAGGAATCCCTGGAAGGTAGAAGTTAAGTGCAATCAGGTCAAGGAGTAAAACCAAAACTCAATATGTGCCTGGAATTCCAAATTTCATCTCCCCTTCTCCACCCTCAGCTGAATCTGTACCCCAGTTTCTCCCCCCATGAAGTCTTCTTACTGGCTTCTAAGAAACATCAAGTTTTTCTCTTTATCACACTGCTGAAGAAGTTTTGATTTTCCCCCCAATCATGTCTCCATAGAATTTAATACCACAGGTATGAGGTATGTCTGTTTATGTACTGTATGTACATCTGTACTTTATACATAAAAAGAGTAGGAACTTTTTGCCCCCTAAGAACCAATTTTGCCCCCGTGGCAGTGATTTTTGCCCCCCTTGAGAATGTATGCCTTATACCCTAGAATCATATGGCTTCTTTTAAGGAGCTATAAGGGGGAATGCTCTGATTCCTTTCAAATCATGCAGTGGAGATGACCAATATGTGTGCATCTCTGAGCTGTCAACTCTGGGTAGACAGTTACAATATCTGTGAACAGAACCTTTTTCTTTAAGTGTGTTTGAGGAAAGACTCACAGGGAGATAAAACCAAGCACCAAAATATGGGTTAGATACATTTATTCCTTGTTTTAATTCTCCTTCTCTTATCCCCATGACATGCTTTGCAGAGATGACAACCTCTAGGGAGTCCACAGAATGTAGGTAACAGCACAGAAGAAACTCACTGTGGTGGTTTCTAAGCCTCTAAGATGGCACTCTAGGTATCCATGCCCTTGTGAAATGCCTTCACCTTGAGTGTGGACCAGACTTATTGACTACTAACACACAGAATACAGTAGAGTGATGAGATGTTACTTCCAAATTAGGTTGTAAAAGACTAATTTCCATCTTCAATTTATTTCAGTTCTCTCTACCTGCCCCAACTCCACTTGTGTGCTTCTACCTCAGTCTTACCTTAGGTTATCGTCCCCTGGCTGATGCTTTGACTGCAGCTCTGTGAGAGACCCTGAGCCAGAGCCACCCAGCTGCATTGCTTCTAGATTCCCGACCTACAGAAAATGTGAGGAAATACACATTTGTTGTTTTAGGCCCCTAGAGTTTGGGATAATTTGTTATGAGTGATAGATATCTAATATTCATGTTCTTTTTCCTTCCTTCAAGATTATTCATTATCATTTGTTGGCTAATCCACCTGTTTTATAACAGATGGCTATTTCTTCCAGACAGACATTGGAGGTAGGACCAAATATTTTACCAAGACAAGTATGAACACCAACATATCAAAATAGAATTTAGTTTTCCAAGTATTAGTATAAAAAGTGATGAATTTGATAGGACAAAATGTGACAAGTTCAAATAGAGAGAAGTAACCATACTCAGTTGTCTTTTTAGTTTTATTCTTAAGTTTGACTATATAAAAAGACATGATGAGTTCCACTCCCAACAGTTCAAAATTTACAATTACTTAGCTATAGTCTGGGGAGTTCATTATCACAAATATATATATATATATATATATATATATAATACAGACATATAAATAGTACAGAATATATATAATGGGAAAGAAGATTGCAAGGGAAATGCTTACCACCTTACAAGAATTACTTTTTTCCAAAACTGTATTAGCACCTTGACCTATATTCAAATAGCCCTCATCTGTTCATCAAAATAGACCCCATGAGAATTCCACATGGTTCTATTTTTGCCCAGTTCATATCATTTTATATTTTCCATACTCCAGTTTATTCTTTCATCCATCAGACATCAAAAAGGATAATAAGACTTTCCTTCTTTTAACTCACACTTGAATTGACATCTTATTAATTTAGGATTATCTCTCCCTTCAGTAACTCTACATTAGTGAGTTCTTTCTTTGAGGCATTTTTAATATCTTTCTTATCTTGGGCCTGGTGGTATTGGACTGATATGATTGATTTGTTAAGAATTCACTTCTATTTTTTAAGTGGCTAGTCAGAATTCTTTTCCTGATGAATAAAAAACAAGAAAAATGTTGCAGAGATTTTGACACATTGGCTCATTTTAAGAAGAAGGACTTTTGTGTAGAAAAAGTGTGAAAAGATGTCTCATTTGTAATCTGATTAAATGAGTTAATATGGCAAAAGTACTCGGATTTTAAAAGATAAAACCTACTATGTCCCAAATTGTCCAGATGCAGTGAGCAGATCTGAAGACATGAGAACAATTATTTTCTTCACCATTGACCTGCAGGTATAGGAGGGCAGGTGACCAAATGCTTTGGAATTTTACTGACCTGACTCTGAAACTTGACTCTACCTCTTACTAGCATGTTCCCCAAACCCTTTCAGACTCAGTTTTCTCATCTTCAAAATGGAAAGAAACGATAGCCTCTTCCTACTATTGTCATGACGTTTAAATAAAATTAATGAGGTAATGCTTAATTCTTAACTTTGGGCCTGATACATTATAAATGTATAATAAATGGCCAGGTTATTATGTGAATGATGAACCTGAACTCTACTTCTAATAGAGAGGTGAACTATCAGGTAACAATTGTTGAAACAAACAAATTAAAGAAATGAACTATATTCTGTTTCTACTTTCTTCAATGCATTAGTTTTAAATCTTATAAAATTCCTCTTCTTATGGGTCCAAATTTGGTTCCTATTGACTGATACAATGACAATTTTATATTCAGAAAGTTATATTCACCTTAATCCTACAAACCATGAAAAAATCTCAAGGATTAAAATAAATCAGTGGTCTTTCTTGTAAACCCATTGAAACACCTATTTTGGCTATTTCAAAAGAGAATAGGCACAAGCTTCCCACATATTCATTTAATTATCATTTGTCCACTCTATTAACATGGTAGTCTAAATCTGGTACATTGGCAGAGCCAGTTGTCTAAATGTGCCTACTTAGACATTTGAGGTTGAGACTTCAGCTGCTTTGTTGACAGGTATCCTTTGTTTTAATCATTTTCATAATAATTGATCTAAATGTTTGATTCAGTTTTTATAGAGAAAATTTAAAACCTTCCCCATTAATTGATTGCCTCATTGTTCTATATACTCTCAAGGCCATCCTGAAAAAAATTCAGGCAATGAGGCTGAACGATGTTTTTCTGTGTTTAGAGTTTTATTTGTTTTTTAAGAGTTTTCAAGTCCCCAGACTTTGTTGTCTGAACAACTCAATCAAATCTGTTCTTGTCTTTAGCCTTCCAGTTATCCAAACATGGAGGCCCAATTCATGGATAGAACATTGAAACAGCAAACAGAAATCTTTGTTTCCAGACTTCCAGATCCCACATCAGCTAATTTAAATATCCCTCCGTTAACTGGGGATTTGAGCACTGCAGCCCTAAAACTTATCTAATGTGTTTTTATTATCTGACAAATGCTTTACCTATAGTATTTAACCTCACAAAATCCTATGAAAATATGTTCTATTTTTCACTCTTTTACCAATGAGGAAAATTAAGCTCAAAGAATTGAAAGCAACTTACCCAAGTTCCCACTCAGCCTACAATCCCCAGGCTTGATATAGAGCAGAGGTTCTCAACCAGGAATGGTTTTACTCCTCCTTCCCACATTTGATACTATATGGAGACATTTTTAATTGATACAACTGGGGGAGGGTGCTTCTGGTGGCTACTGGGTAGTAGCTGCTCAACAGCCTACAATGTATAGGACAGCCCACCAAGCAAACAATTACCCAGCTTCAAATGTCAACACCTCCAAAATTGAGAAACTCTGGTTTAGTCTCCAGAGCAAATCAACAAAATTTTCTTATGTTCTCTTAAACACTTGAAATGTGGCTAGTGTAACTGAGGGACTGAGTGTCCATTTAATTTTAAATAATTTAAATTTAAATAGCTACATATTTCTAGTGGCTATTCTATTGGACATTATATGTCTTACTTGTTATACTATTGCTTCTTCTCCTGCAGAGTATCATATAGTAACAATTTTATAGAGTTGCTGTAAGAATTAGGGTAGGTAACTAAGTGTGCAAAAGGATATTAGCTTCTATTTTAGCAATTAAACAATAAATCCATATATACATGGTAATTATACTGTTAAATATTTGCATATATATTACATATATATATATATATACACACACACATATGAATGAAGCCATTTCCAAAGAATGATCTCAAAAGTAATTACCTGTTTAGCTAGACCACAAACTATTAAAATGCACCAACATGAATCCCTCAGACCCGTCTTATAAGAGTCATCAGGAACCCAAATATTAGAGACTCCTTTCAGCAGATCAATGAATATCTAAACTTAAACAACTAAATTAAGGGGTAATTATTAGAAGAATTATCTCCCGTCCACCTACCACCAAGACCAAGTTTCCTTAAATATCAATACCCCCATGTTAATAAATATGGTTTGATCTTGAAAAGTAAAATTTCTGTAAACTTTTTGGAAGCACATCTTTCTACAGCTTCTAGCATGAAGGCCCAGCCCACTTCTGCTGTTAGAAGGTGCCTCTGGAAGAGGCAGAATGGCCCACCACAGTTTGCTTCAAGACCCCACGGGTTTGGTGGGCACACCAATGACTGGGCGCTGTGAGTCTGACAGACGGGCCTGGATTCAAATGTGTGTGCTGCCGGAGAATAAGGCCACCCTGTAAATTCAGGGTTAACACTTGCTTGTAAAGAGACTATGTGCACAAAGTTGATATTGGAGTCAGGACCAGTTAGATTCTTCCTCCATCAGTGTTCTAAGTTAGCTTCATTCCCTTTAGAACAGAGTCTGAACTCAAAGGAAATAAGGTTTAAAGCCACGAATACTCAGAATAAAAATAAACAGGATCACAGCCTTTGTTTTCCTCTCTTTCTTTGGGTTTTAACTTAAATATCACATTTCTAGAGAAGCCTGCCCCATCCAGCATACATATAATCTAGATTTTCCACCTTACAATGATGTCTTGCTTTTATCTTATTACCTTACTAACTTTCTTCAAAATACCTTTGAGAATTAGCAATTATATATTTGTAGAGTTACCTACTTAATTTTTCTGTGTCTCCCTCACTAGACAACAAGCTCTGGGAGGGAGACCTACCTTTGTCTTGTTTATCACAGTATCTTCATTATCCAGCATTGTGTCTGGCATACAGCAGGTGTTCAATATGTGAGTATGTTTGTTGGATAAGTGGATATGAAAATAAAAGGTGTAAAAAGTTGTCAAAAGATATTTGTCCACATTCCTGGGAATGAATGCTCCCAATTTGTGATATTTTTCCTGGATCTGGGAAAACATTGATTCAAAAGCATTTTCCAAAGAGGATTTGTTCTCTTTTGCCTGAAGTTCAGGATACAGGCATGAGACATCTGAAGATGAGGCCTCTAGAGAGAGAATTATGTGAGCAATTGCATGAGAAATGTAAAGGCCAGGCCTGCAATCCAAGCACCCATTGGTTACTGAGGATTCCACTTCTGACAAGGGCAAGAGAGACTGTATTAGTTGCCAACCATGCTATTGCTCCCCAAATAGCTCCTACTTGAGTCCCCATATATACAGTTGCTGAGAACCTCTTCCCTTTCATAAACATTTAGATTGAGCTTACTATGCACATTGGGATGGGAGTCAGGCCAATTTATAAAGAACACCAAAGTGATTCAATTTAGGCTTAGGGGGTTTAATTCCCATTTTTGGCACTTACTGGTAACTTTGGACAAGTTAAACATCCTCTCTAAGGCTGTGATCCCTTATCTGTAATCTGGGATAATAATAGCACATATCTTACACTGTTGTGATGAACTTTAAATGAGATATCCTTGGTAAAGCATTTAGCATAGTGCCTGGCACAAACAAAACACTCAGAAAACATTAACCACACATGGCCATTTTAAAACATGGCTCCAAATACTTTGACTTTCCTCAAAAGTGGAGTTATGTCCCCTCCTCTTGAATCCTAATGTGCCTGTGACTGATTCAGTCCACACAGTATGGTGGAGGGGACACTACCAAAACTGGGTCAAAAAGGCATCAGCCTCTACCTGTTTACTGGAACTCTGACCCACCTTGGAAGAAGTCCTGCTTTCCCAAGGCCACCATGCTGAGGAGGCCTGGTGAGATGCTCTGGCCATAGTCCCTTCCAGACCCAGCCTTCCAGTTATCCCCCCCCCTCACCAAGCTGGTAGACCATCCCTCTTGGAAGCAGACCCTGTAACCCTAGGTGTTTATTGTCCCAGATGTTCAGGTCACCTACAGCTGAGGCCCCAAACATCAGCAAACAGACTCAAGACATTCCACCTATGCCTTGTCTGAATTCTTCACTCATCGACTTCACGATTATAATAGAGGGGTTGTTTTTTCAAACCACCACGTTTTGTGATAATTTATATTTATCACAAATAGGTTATACCAGCAATAGGTTATGAAGCATCACACTTAGCATTCATTTCAGTTATTAAAACAATTGTGATAATTACTAACATTAGTCCCAATTAAATAATAATCATTGATAGTTATTTTCAATAACTGAGTAGATAGTAATCATTCTTGCCACCTTGTATTCATTTACCCTTCTGGTAACAGCATCCTGTGAGCAGCCTAAAACTACTTTATCTTTTTTCATACATTATGAATTTCTGTGAGCTCCTAGAGGAAAGGCACTGACTTATTAACCATCATTTCCCCAGAACCTACCATTACACAGAAAAGACAGTATCTAGTCAAGGTTTACAGCATGAGCTCTGGAGCCAGACTACCTGAGTTTGCAGCCTGGCTCAGACACCTACCAGAGGAGTGCCTTAAAACGCTTGTGTCTCATGCTCCAAGTGGGCCGCATGGGTCCTATTGCACTCATAATGTTCCTTACAATTTAATGATAAAAAGTTTTAAGGGCTAGGACGCATTGGATAAGTACTGGATACATACTAATTCTTCAATTAATTAATATGTATTGATTACCAAATGTTACTTACTGGTTTGGCTCAAGACGGAGGGATAGACCTGCTATCTCATTTTTCTTGTTCTATTTGCTGTTTTCCCTCCTAAATATCTTGTTGACTTTATGTTTGTTTGTTTGTTTGTTTGTTTAGCCCAGGATCTACCAGTAATTCCCAAATCTAGCTGTATACTTTAGATTCATCTCAGGCACCCCACCCAGAGATTCTGCAGCCATTAAGTAAGTCCAGGGAACCTGCAGCTTTAACAAGTTTACTAGGAGATTCCAAGGAGATGGCCCATGTACTCAGCCAGCATTTGAGACCACTGACCTATGATTCTGTCCAATTTAAATTTTATTGCCATATCTTCTAACTCCATTTCTCAAGAGGGAATCTCAGGCATACAATTTTCCCTTCAAGCAGCAAATTGAAGTCTGTTTAAGACAAATATCCAAATGCCATTCCAATCTCTTTTTTCAGGGTGCCCTTTTCTTACTTCCTCTGTCCTCTTCACTGGTAGTTAGTATCTGACCCCTCCTGTTCACCAAAGGAGCTAGCTGACAATTTACAGTCAAAGGGTGAATAGCTGATGGCTTCTTTTAGCAGAGTTAAATTGCAAATAACTTTATTTATCAAGGGTGATAAATAAAGCTGTTCTCTGGAAGAGCCACTCTCTTTGGCACGTTTTGTGCTTTCTATACCAGAGAGGGGAAAACTGAAGCTTATTCATAAGAGAATGAATACGTGGTCTAAGAATCACTAGGGAGAGTCAGAAGCTAATCCTCTTTGCATGCAAGAAATTCTTTTCCCAGTTTCATATTTGTTTATTAATGCCACAGCATGTATTCCTAAAACATAATTCCTCGAGAGAGAAGGCCTATAATTCTGACAGACCTATACTGAATTCACCTTAATTCAGTATAAATTTTAGATAGAAGGGAGACAGCAGAAAAAACAGTCTTTAACCACACCTGTGAGATTCTTTGAATAGTGCTTTGTGAATGAATCGCCCTTTATCTCTCTCCCCAGTAATGCTATCATATCACAGCTTTACTGGCACTAACACAGCTGTTCACAGCTGCACACAAGATGCTAGCAAGAGCACAATGCCAACCATTTGTCCTCATGTGGTGTGGCTTAATTTACTTCCTTTGAGGATAGAGTCTGATATTGTATTCTAGCAAGGATCCAATCAACAGATCTACAACATATTCAGAGGTCAGATTTAAGGGATGGCATGACTTTCTATGTATGATTCTTCTCTTGCCATCTACCCCTGCCCCTCAAAACATATCCAGTTGAGAACTAACCTCATGGTGAATTTGTTTTTAATAGACCTTGAGAATAAAGTGAACTCAGGTGGAACAAATGTTCTCATTATTTGAGGGAGAACCATAGCCACACTCCATTTCTCAGCTGCATCAGTTGATGCCAAAATGTTCTTCACAGGCCAATTCAGTGCAATGTGACAAAAGAAATTTATTGAAAACCTACTGCATGCCAAGCAAATGTGCAGGGCAAAACACACACACACACACACAGAAGGTTTTGTTTCATTAAAATGTTAAGTTTTGTGTCTTGCTCCTGAATACCGTTAACATGCCTGGACCAGTTTAGATGCTCAATAAATGTTGAATAAATGAATAAATAATGCACTCACTAAATAAATCTCATAAGCCAACCAGACAGATTCATAGTAGCTGCCCAGAGGACTGTACCAAAAGAATTCTGAGACTATATTCAAGTTCAGTGGGAAACATGAGCTGATTGATTAACAATGTTTATCAAGGGCAGGAGGGGTGAAATCAAGTGTGCCATATTTTCACTCTTCTGGGGTTAAACATGATATAGCTGCTTATCTCTTCCCTCTCATCCCATCCCAAACCTTTTCCCCCCTTAATTTCTAAAACAAGCTAAGTGGTTGTCAGGTCTAATCAGAAATAGAAATCTTTTGCATTTACCATACCCTATTTCTTCCAAATCCATCTTCCTTTACACAGGAGAGAGGCTGATAGACTCTGGTTTGAGTGAATCAGAGAGACCACTGAAGAAGACTTCATCTCACTGCTCCTGTGTCTCTGCCTGTTGGGTACAAGATGAAAGACAAGGTAAACTGAAAACTTAAAAAAACTGAGAGGTATGGAGTTTACATTCTCTTGATTTAATTTGTACATACAAGATTCACCTAATTTTTAGCATGTGGAAACATAACTGATTCCGTTATATTTTCCAGTTATATAACTGAATCAAACATATTGATATATATGCTTAATTCAGATGGTTTTTCTGCTCCTCGAGTGAAAAACCACATAGACTTTTCTCTTCTTGACTTCACACATCAGAATTTTAAAAAATTGTCCTGTGCATCTTATTAAATAGAAAATCATTAAAACAAAAATTTTAATATCACTGTCAGTTAACTAAGCTGTCCTATTGCAGTTTGCTCTATCAAAGCCAGAAGAGTAAGTTTTGACACTGTTTACTAGAGGAAGATGTTCCAAAACAACATATATTTCAAATGTTATGTTGAAATATATAAATGATCCATTCAAACTAAACCTGTGAGCTCTAGAGGACTACCTGCCTTCCTAGTAATTTGGCAGAGAAGTTTCACTACCAACCAACCAATAGTTACCAAAGCCAAGTAAATCTGCCTCTCTTTGGGCAAGCAGGTCCAAAGATTTGACAACAACACAGAGCCACCTTGTTTTCTTATACACTTTATTTGGTTTGCATTTGTGAAAACAAGTTGTGTTACTTTATAAATGGGAAAAGATCATGTGGATATAAGTAAAACACATGTGGATGTTAAAAAAATAAAGGCAGTGTTTTAAAAATGATATCTTTATTTGAGATTCAGAGAAAATGAACCAAAATATTCAAAAGTGGTTGCTTTTGTGTAGAATTACAAATAATTTTATTCTTTATGACTTCTGGCCAAGATAGAGGCATAGATAGACATACAGTGTGTCCTTGCACAACCAAAAGAAAGACAACAACAAATTTAAAAACAAAAAGCAACTAAAACTGATGGAAAATTGAACTGTATGAAAGTCCTACAACCAAGGAATTAAAGAAGAAACATTCATCCAGACCAGTAGGAGGGGCAGAGTTGGGTGGAGAGGACTCATGCCTGGAGGACCCAGGCAGGTAAGGCGGCAGCTGGTGGAGCAGGTGGTCCCACATTCACATGCAGATAAACCAGGAAGAACAACTGGGGAGTGAGACAGACCACACAACCCAGGGTTCTAGCGTGGGGAAATAAAGCCTCAATGCCTCAGACTGAAAACACTTGTGGGTATTGAGGCAGTGGAAGAAACTCCCAGACTCACAGGAGAGTTCATTGGAGAGACCCACAGGGTCCTAGAAAATACACAAACCCACCCACTCAGGAATCAGCACCAGAAGGGCCTGATTTGATTGTGGGCAGTGGGGAAAGTGACTGAAATCCAGCAGGGAGCAGAGCAAGCTACACTGTTCCCTCTTGGAACCCTCCCCCACATACAGAG
>PVKM010027455.1:0-18781 GCA_004027735.1 Carollia perspicillata
TGATCCTGCATCAGAGAGGATGTTATTTAGCATATTCTTTGCCTTCTGCAATAAAAATGTTCAGGCCCTTATGAGGTAACCTTCCAAATCACTTAGGATAAAGTAAATGCTCCACAATTGCTCAGATGATAGAATGTAAATAAACTTTAATAAGGAAAGGATATAATTCCACTAACAATGGCCAACTGGTTGCTAGAGAAATGGTCATAATGTTTTATTACAATAATTATCTCATGATTACTATTTATTGAGTACTTAACCATGTGCCAGACACTGAAATTTTCTAAATATCTCATTTAACCCTCACAACAACCTAATAAGATAGAGGTATATTCTACTATCATCTCCATTTTATAGTCAAAGCAAAGATTGGTGAGATAATTTTCTCATAGCCACACAACTAATAGAGATGCCAAAAGCTATATTTATATGTAGTCAGGTCTGCTTAACTCCAAAGGCCGTGTTCTTAATTATACTTCCTAATGAAAATAATATATATTCTAGAAAATTGAATCAAGCAACATATAAAAAGGATTATACAGCATGAACAACTAGGATTTATCCCAGGAATGCAGAGCTGGTTTAGCATCCCAAAATCAAACAACGTACTACTTTATATTCATAGAACAAAGGGTGCAAACCTCATGATTATCTCAATAGACACAGAATAAACATTTGACAAATTCAATACTCTTTTATGATAAAGATATTCAACAAACCAGGAAAGAAGAAAACTTCCTCAATGTAATTTAAAAAATCTACAGTAAGCACACAATTAATATGATACTAACAAAGGATTGATAAGTTTGTCCATAAGATCAGGAATATAACAGAGAGGTCTACTCTCACTACTTTTATTTAACATTATACTGGAGAGTCTAGCCAGAGCAATTAGGCAAAAAGTAAACAAAATAAAACAAAAAACAAGCAAATGACTTTCAGATTGAAAAGAAAAAAAATAGGACTATCTCTATTTGCACATGACCTGATATTATATATAAAAAATCCTAAAGAATCCACAGAAAAACTATCAGAACTCAGAAAAATTTATCAAGAGGACTCCTGGACAAGATGGATGTAGATACACTTTGCCTCCTCACACAACCAGAAAAAAAATGTAAATGTACAAAAAAAAATGTAAAAATAAAAAATAACCAGAACTGCCAGAAAATTGAATTGCATGGAAGTCTGACAACCAAGGAGTTAAAGAAGAAACATTTATCCATGCTGGTAAGAGGGGCAGAGATGGGCAGCAGGGGCTGAGAGGACTCACAGCGAGGTGATGGCTAGTGGACCAGGTGATCCCAAATGTGCATGTGGATAAACTGGGAGGAACAACTGGGGATCAAGACAGACCACCCAACCCAGGGTCCAAGTGCAGGGAAATAAAGCCTCAAAACCTCTAACTGAAAAAAACCTGTGGGAGTTGAGGTGGCAGGAGAAACTCCCAGCCCCGTAGGACCTACAAGGTCCTAGAATGTACACAAAACCATCCCTCACCCCACTGGGGATCAGCACCAGAGGGCCCAATTTGCTTGTGGGTAAGCAGAGGAAGTGACTGAAAGCTGACCAAGACCCAAGCAAGTGGTATTGTTCCCTCTCAGACCCTTCCCCCACACACAGAGCCACAATGCAGTAATGTGGATTGCCCCACCCTGTCAAACACCTAAGGCTTCCCCCACCCCTACTATGTAACAGGTGCACTAAGACAAAAAAACTATGGCTCAAATGAAAAGAACAGATCAAACCTCTAGGAAAATACAACTAAGCAATGAAGAGATAGACAACCTATCAGATGCACAGTTCAAAACACTGGTAATCAGGATGCTCACAGAAATGATTGAGTATGGTTGCAAAATAGAGGAAAAAGTGAAGGCTATGACAAGTGAAATAAAGAAAAATGTGCAGGGAACCAACAGTGAAGGGAAAAAAACAGAACTCAGATCAATGGTTTGGAGCAGAAGGAAGAAATAAACATTCAACTGGAACAGAATGAAGAAAGAAGAACTAAAAAAAAAAAAATGAAGAGAGGCTTAGGAACCTCCAGGACTACTTGAAACATTCCAACATCCAAATCATAGGGGTGCCAGAAGGAGAAGAGCAAGAAATTGGAAAAAATAATGAAGGAGAACTTCCCCAATTTGGCAAAGGAAATAGACTTCCAGGAAGTCCAGGAAGCTCTGAGAATCCCAAAGAAGCTGGACCCAAGGAAGCACACACCAAGGCACATCATAATTACATTATTCAAGAGTAAGGAGAAGGAGAGAATCTTAAAAGCAGCAAGAGAGCAAGACAGTTACCTACAAAGAAGTTCCCATCAGACTCTCGGATGATTTTTCAAAAGAAACCTTGAAGACAAGAAGGTGCTAGAAAGAAGTATTCCAAGTCATGAAAGGCCAGGACCTCCATCCAAGATTATTCTATCCAGCAAAGCTTTCATTTAGAATGGAAGGGCAGATAAAATGCTTCCCAGATAAGGTCAAGTTAAAGGAGTTTGTCATCTCTCAGCCTTTATTATATGAAATGTTAAAGAGATTTATCTAAGAAAAAGAAGAAGATAAAAAATATGAACAGTAAAATGAAAACAAATTCACAACTATCAACAACCAAACCTAAAAACAACAAAAACAAAACAAACTAAAGCAACAACTAGAACAGGAACAGATTCACAGAAATAGAGATCACATGGAGGGTTATCAACAGGGAGGGGCGGGGGAGAATGGGAAAAAAAGTTACAGGGAATAAGAAGCATAAATGGTAGGTACAAAATAGATAGGGGGGGTTAATAACAATGTGGGAAACAGAGAACCCAAAGAACTTATATGTGTGGCCCATGGACATGAACTAAGGTAGGGACTGTTGATGGGAGGGGGAGTACAGAGCAGAGGGGAATAAAGGAGAGAAAAAAATGAGACAATTGTAATAGCATAATCGATAAAATATATTTTAAAAATAAAAAGTACAGTTTATTCAAAAATTTAAAATAGGTCAATATATTTAAAAACCAATTGTATTTCTATATACTAGCAATTAACAGACCAAAAATAAAGCTAAGAAGATAATTCCATTTATAATATCATCCCTCAAATAACATATATGGAAAATAATTTAAGCAAAAAAGTGCTAGAACTGAACACTGAAATATATATATTTTAAATAAGTACAAAGAAATCTCATATTCGTGGACTGGAAGACAATATTGTTAGAATAGCAATATGCAAACTGTTCTACAGACTAAAAACAAGCCCTATCAAAATCTCAGCTATGTTTTTCAGAAATTAACAAATTTATTCTAAAATTCTTGTGAACATGAAAGGAACTGAGACTGGCCAAAACAATCCTGAAAAAAGAGCAATAAATTTGGAGAACTCATACTTTGTCTTTCAAAACCTACTGCAAAACTGCAGTGATCATCTTGAATACTTGGTATAGGCATAAAGATTGAGAAATAAATCAACAGAGTTAAACTGAGGGTCCCGAAGTAAACTCTTAACATTAGTCATCAATTGATTTTTGACAAGGTTGTCAACACAATTCAACAGGGAAAGAATAGTGTTTTCAACAAATGGTGCTGGGACAACTGGATGTCCACAAGCAAAAGAATGAAGTTGAACCTGTATTTCATATCATAGATAAAAATGAAGTAAAAATAGACTCATGATTGAAATGTAAGAGCCAAAATTATAAAAATCCTAGCAGAGAACCTAGGGATGTTTGTGATATTGCATTATGTAATGATTTCTTAGATATAACACCAAGTACAAGTAACAAAAAAATAGCTAAATTGTATTTCATCAAAATTAAAAACTTTTGAGCTTCAAAGGACACCATGAAGAAAATAACGATAACCCATAGAACAAAGGAAATACTGGGTTGGCCAAAAACTCCATACGGTTGTTTCCATATAATAAAAGACACATTTAAAATTTTTTATCAATAACTTCATGGATTTGGATATTTTGTGTATGTCAGCTATCTCCCACATGCTATAATGTTGATTGTCCTGAATTAAATGCCTCGATTTTCTCACTATCAACTTCAATTGGTCTACCAGACCTTACAGCATCATCCAGCAAGAAATCTCCAGCATGAAACTTCGCAAACCACTTTTGACACTTTCGATCAGTCACAGCATCTTCTCCATATACTGCACAAATCTTTTTCTGTGTTTCAGTTGCATTTTTACTTTTCTTGAAATAATAAAGCATAATATGTAAAAAATGTTGCATATTTCCTTCTATCTTTGATATTAAAATGGCTACACAAAACTTCACCAATTTTGATACATTTTTTAAATGCACACTGATATGACAGCTGTCACAATACAATCTAACATAATTGTTTTGCATGAAGTTAAAGACAACTAAGCGCTACTAGAGCCATCTTCCAGAAACAAACAAATTTTTTGGCCAACCCAATATTCACAAATCTGATAAGACACTGATATGTCTGCTAAGGGACTAGACCACCTTAAAAAAAAAGCATGTTAACAAAAAAGAGACAAACAAACCAATTTAAAAATTGAAAAAGGATCTAAAAAGACACTGCTACAAAGAAGATATACAGAAGGCAAATAGCACCTGAAGAGAGGCTTTGTATCATTAGTCATTACCTACATGCAAATCAGAACTACATGTGACACCACTTCACACTGAATAGGATGACTAAAAATAAAAAACTGAAAAAAAAAACCAGACAATAACAAACACTGGTGAGGGTAGACAAATTGAAACCCTCATAGAGTGCCAATGGAATTGGAAAATAGCCACTTTTGAAAAAATAGTCTGGCAGACCCTTAAAAGTTAAACATAGAGTTATCATATGATTCAGCAATTCCACACCCAGGGGAATTAATAATATGTTCACACAAAAACTTGTACATGACTGGTAATAGCAGTATTATTTATAATTACCAAAAAGTAGAAACAATCCAAACGTCTATCAACTGGGTAATAAATAAACAAAATGTGGTATATCCATAAGTCCAATGTTATTTGGCCATTAAAAGGAATCTTGTACCATGGAAATGTATGTTTAAAATTTATATGATCCTGTTAACTAATGTCACTCCAATAAATTTAATTAAAAATTTAAGAATAGGAATGATGTACTAATACATTCTATATATGGAGAAACCTTGAAAACATTATATTAAGTGAAAGAAGCCCATACAAAAGACCATATGTTGTATGATTCCATTTATACAAAATATCCAAAATAATCAACTCCACAGAGACAAAAAGTAGACTAGTTGTTGTCAGGCACTGAAGGGGAGGGGAAGTAGAGAGTGGCTGCTAAGGGGTATGGAGTTTCTTTGAGGGTGATGAAAGAATTTTGGAATTAGATAGTGGTTCACAAATCTGAGACTATACAACCAACTGTTGAATTATATACTTTAACTGAATTTTATGGTATGTGAGTAATATCTTAATAAAATTGTAATAAAAACTATATGTTAAATAGTATTATGTTAAACATTGTACATTAAATATTATGTTTTATAAAACATTAAATTTATATTTTATAAAACACAATCAATAGTGTATTATATATCTCATATATAGTATTTATTGCTAATTATATACCATATAATGTTATATGTTATATATTTATATGTATACTTGCATATATAATTGCATTATGTACAATTATAACTAACTGGGCTTGTGATAATTGTTAATGAGCCCTGTTCCTCTTTTTCTCTGGTTTCAAAGCTGAAGAAACCTAAATTATTCGATCCCCCCAAAATTTCCTTATATAAATATGCTACTTCAACTTCCTCCATAGGTCTAACAGTGAAAAAAAAATTGGGACTAGTCCATCTCTGTGGCAGGTTGCTTTTTATTTGTTTGTTTTCTTTTGTTTTTATTTGTTTTGTTTTGTTCAGTACATCGTGTGGTTGAGACCTCTGCAGTCAGCCTGATGAGCCTCTGATTTCTGGCCTCTCCACTTTAATAGCTGTGATTTAGGTCATTCACTCCCTTTCCTTGCCCAGATTACCCATCTCTAAATTGGGAGGAATACTTGAATTCATCACACAAGGTCATTAGGAGGTCTAAATGACTTCCTAAAAATTCAAGGTTCAGTCATTAAAACAGTGACTTATGCTCAATAAATAATAGTACTTGTATTATTTTTATAGTTATTATCCTGTTCTGCAGAGTCTCAAATCATCTTAAATTTTAAACTAATTAGGCCTTATAATTGGAACAGAGCCAGCCTCATCCTTAATTGGGGAATCCCAGGGAACATGAAGGCAAAGGCTCAATAATGACAAGGAGGGGACAGAGCCTGAAAACCAAAATTTAGGGCATCCCTTTTTGCTGCTCTGCAAATGTACTATTTTTGCTTTTCCTATCTAGCCTCAAGATTAATTGCTGAGCTAGGGGGAGGACCTTGAAGTTTGCTCATAAATGTTCTGTGTTTAAGGGGAAGACTTTTATCACTGAAAATTCTGCAGTGAGCATGGGTCAAGGAGAATGACTCAGGCCATTTTCTCAGAGGTGAGAGCCATAAATCAGTTTTTGCAGAAAATTAATCTGCTATTATTTTTCAATAGTTAGCAATTATGAGTAGACAGTGTGAGAGTCTTCAAAAGAAGAATGATAAGACAATGTCACCTTGAGCTTCTTCTAAACTCAATGGTATTAGAGAAGAAAAGTTGTTTCCTCAAGTAAGCATTGGAAAGGAGTGGTCCCAGCAGGCAGATACAGCAAAAGGAAATTGTTGGTGACCTAAATGAACTCCACATATAGACTGGGTCCCCAAAAGTAGCCTGGCATCTCCAGGGGAAGATAAGATGTCATGAAGCTGTCTGACCCAACAACAGCCTTTCTCTACTCACTGTTCAATAGGTAGAATGTCTCGAAAATGTTCACCCAACCATTCTGACTACTGGCACCAAGAGCTGAATAGGGTATTTTCCCAGGTCTTTTGGTCAGTGTAAACAGAGTCATAGAACTAGGGATTCAAGAAGCAGACATTGAAATGTCACCTATTCCAATTTCTCACTTGAGACAGGGTAACATTGAAACCATCACAGGCCAGTTTTCCTTCTATCTGTGCATCTCCATTACCATTCTTCTAAAGCGTGGTTTCCAGAGCAGCAGCATTGCATTCTGTGATAACTTGTTAAAAATGCAAATTTTCAGGCCTCTCCCCAGATGTACTGGATCAGAATACCCACAGCTGAGACTCAGGTATCTGTACTTCAACAAGCCCTACAGATGTTTATGATGCATACTGGAGGCTGAGAATTATTGCTCTAATATTGCCCATAAAAGGGCTACTTTAGGAAGTAAATTGATATACCAGTTGCAATTGTTTTGAGTTGCAAGAAACAGAAAGTGGACCATGATGGTATATCTAAATAAGGATTTCTCTTTTCTTATAAGAAGATTGGAGGTCAGCACCTCTGAGCTGATGCTACAGAACCATAATGTTATCATTATCCTAGGCTCCTTCTACCTTTCCACTCTGCCAGACTTGGGAAGTGGCTTTGTCCTCAGGTGCAACATTTCAAGGCCACAGGATGGCCTTTCATATATGTTGGGAAGGATGAGATGAGAAAGATGATGAAAGGCAAGCTGGGTCCCTCCACTGCTGAAAGTGTTCCTGGAAGCTTCCCATTTCACTGGCTAGGGCTGGCAGCTACCTAGCTGTAAAGGAGGGTGATGTGGTGGGCATTTCAGCTGGGTACTTTGCTGCTCTGAAAAAAAAAATCAAGATTAAGTTAGCAAAAGTGGAGAAAAAATATGGGTAGAAAATTGACAGAGCTGCTAAGTTAGCTTTGTAAAGAAGGAATTAATAATTCTGGTCAAAATAAATATTAATTGTACACACAATCATCAGGGCTGGGAGAAAATTTTAAAAGTACAAAGGGTTTTAAAAGGGTCGTTAATAAGTTTATTGAATAAATCCAATTCTGGTTAAATGTTTATTAAATTCTTGATATTTACTTTGGAAATCCCTCCTGTTAAGTCAGAAAATGCAACACTTCCAATTGTATATGAGCCTTTATTTCCTTATCACTGGACAATTTTTATTCTTGGAAAAATTTTAGAAGTTCAATAGTGAGCACTGTGGTAGGCAGTTAGACAGACATGAGCAGAGCAAGGACAATGGAGCAGGTACAGATGGTTACCAGGTACCTGGTAACCACCCAGGTACACAGATGGTTACCACAGATGGTTACCAGGTACCTGGGTTCCACCCAGGTACAGGGTGGAAAGCCCCAGTACCTAGCAAGGGGCAAAACTGGGCTGGGACCTTGGCACACCCTCACCACCCAGGGTGACCTTTCCTCCCCTAGCATATTGTTGATAATACAATTTTGACTCCCTGACTTTTAGTATCACTGGACTCTCCTGACCCCTCCCCTGGCATGTTGCTAGTCATACAAGTTAGACCTCCTTAGAGGGGGAATAAACAACAGGGATGGGAGAATATCCCTTAAGCATTAAGCCCCCAGGACAATGAGGTTCTGACCCACATCAAATGCATCTAGGCTTCAGTTGTCTTTCAGCTCCACGGCCAGAAAAGCAACAAAACCAGGCAAGGGATGCCAAGGCCGATGTCAGGATCAGCTGCACTGACTAATGACCTCTGCCCTGGTTCCCACCGATGAATGAAGACCACAACCCTGAAAGGACACACCTGGAAAGTTGATGAATGCCATTGAGATCCTCCCCTGGGATCGCCCCTAAAATCCCTACTCTTAAAAGCCCTTACGACACAGGACCCAGCTCAGCTCTCTCTGTGGAGCACACCAGCTCCTTTCCTACCCTCTTCTCCCAGGTGCATTTTCCTCGCCTCTCTCTTTTTTCTAAGCTCCAACAGCCCTTCTTTTGCCCCTGTAACTTGTTTCCTGAACCCATGGCTTCTATAGCTCACTTCCTTTACCTCTGTGACTTCCTAAGTAAACTTTCCCTTATAGTTTGAGTCTTGGCTATGAATTCTTTCTTAGCCAGAACTCAAGTACCAAGGTCGGTGAACCAAGGTCCGGTCTGACTTCACTGGTCTAACACCTGGTGCCATTTTGCTGCCAACAGCACCAAATGCAATATTAGCCTGTAATGCTGGACTACTGTAGTCGAGTAAGATGGCTTATGTTGTTATTTTCTGACTGACTTCATTTCACTTAATTGTAGAAGTTGTTTCTTTTCATAGTGTTACTTCCTGACCAGAAAATTTTACTTCGAAAACAAGCCAAACAATAAGATCTTTATCTCAGAGAAGTGCTGTTAAATTCATTTACTTTGAAATATATACAACTGTCATCAGCTACTTTTCTCTTCTTGGTAGCAAATATTTAAATTTAACTGAGAAAATGTCTCATTTATACTGGCAATAGGCATCCTCCTAGCTACCTTTTTTTTTCTAGATTAAACAAATTTGGTGTTCATTAATACCTACTAAGCATCCAATAGATTTATGCACTTCTCCACCACACCCTAACCCCAGTTGAAAACTAAAACACCCAACCAGCACAGGTAAAGTGGGATGGGGGACAATAAGCGCCAAAACTAGACACCTTACTCAAAGTGTGGTCTTCTCACCAGCAGCATTAGTATTGTTAGAAATGCAGGATCTCAGGTCCATCCCAAAGCTGCTGAATCTGATATTCTAAGGGTGGAGCCCCATAATGCAACAAATGTGCAACAAATCCTCCAGGTGATTCTGAAGTAGACTCAAGTCTGAGAACTGCTACCCACTAGAACAATGGTCTTCAACCTTAATTACACAATAAAATCACCTGGGGCTAGAACTTGTCTCTTGCCTCCAGAAATCCTGAGTTTATTGGTCTGGGGAGCAGCTAGACAGTGTGATTTTTTAAAAAGTTTCCCCAGTGATTTTATTGTGCAGCCAGACTAGGGGCACGAGAAAATTCCACCACTCTCAGCACCAAGTAGAAGACCTGCATATTTGAGACCAATATCTCCAATCAGACTCAAAGTCAGTACTGGATCTTGTCATAGCAATGAAAATAAATTAAGGAAACCTCATTTCAAATGGAGTCAGAAAGCTCCGGAGGGGGAGCATCTTACACAGGTACCACTCAGTGCAGCCAGCATAACCAGCAGGAAGAAGGAAAATAAGAATTATTTTAACAGGGAGAACATTACCTTAATCACATGGGAATTTCATCTCCTGTTTTTAAGAAAAGGAAGGAAGAGCCCTCTGTGCTCCAGCAAAACCCCACTGACTGATACTGATAGCTTGCCTGGCCAAACCATGGGGAAAGGAGAGTCCTGAGGCAGCAGGTGAGGCCAAGTTGCCTGGGTAACCAAGCTAGCGCTTTGTGACCACTGCATCCTGATGTGGTGCATCCTGCTCCTAGTGACAGCCCCTGCCCATGCCCTGGCAAGATGGCAACAGGAGATAGCATTTTACTGAGCACACACAAAGCTAGCAAATATAATGGATAAGGGAGAAGCTCCCCTATCCCTTTCTGGTCCCTGATTGGGGATAGAGTCAGGGACATATGTACCATTGAGGTCAAAATGGCAGCTGGTGGAGGTGCTGTACCAGAAAATCCTGTCAGTCTAGCCTAGGGAAAAGAAAGGATTGGTTGAGGGGCTGGACACTTCCAGAGTGCACAGAAATTTGAGCACCTGGCCTGGCCCACACGGGTAACTTATATAAACCCAGGAGAAGAAAGAGACATTCTTGGCCCACCTTGCAACCATATTGGCTACTGTGTTTGTGAGACCTTGTGGCCCTGGAAGCCATGTGGCCAGTGGTGGCTTCAGCATCACACAGAGTCCAGGGAGGGAGCCTGAAGCCAGACAACTGCCATCTTAGGTGCCTCGGGCTCCAAAGGATGGATAAGGATGAGGCAGGAATTCTGGGCACTGACTTGGGTTTCGGTCTTTTTGGAAATGGCTGGGTTTTGCCAGTGTTTTGCAGAAGAGGTGAGCCTAATGAGCCTGCAGGTGGGGAGTAACTCATCCTCCCAGGTTGTGCAGCATTTGAATAAATACCTCTTTCCTTTCTCAGCAACCTCTGCCTCCAAAATTTGCCTGTTGCTGACAGTGGCAGCCAAACCCCACTTTGCAGCCAATGAGAAACCACCACAATCTTGAACTCTTGTTCTTTTCCAATGAACTTTTGTTCAAAACAATCTTCCCCAATTTCCTCCCAAAACCTAATAAAAGCAAGCCCCCCCCCCCTTTTTTTTTGTTCTCTGGACTTCCCTCCAGAAGGGAATTTTTGTTCTCTGGTTTTGCCATAACAGGTTTGTCTATATTATAACTCAATGTTATCCCTGAATATACCCATTTTGCTAATAAAGTAACTAACTGTTTTAAGGTCAACATTGCTTTGAGAGGTATGTAAACACTGACTCTTCTTCTTATGGTCTATCTCAACCTTTCTTTTAGTGTCCACCTTTCTCTTCTCCTTTGTAGCTGGTGCTATACATGCACCAGGGCTCACTCTGACTGTAAGAAGTTCCCTTCTATCTACTCCTCACTTGGTATGTGGCCCAGCCAGCCAGAGTTGTGGCTAATGAGTGGAGGATTGAGGCCACAGTCCTGCATTAACACAAGTATACTTGCCCTGAGTGAATGGCCCCTATTAAATCTCTGGCCAGAACATCAGGGATTCTAGGATGTGAGTTCCTTGCCATCATCTCTCCATTTCTATGTTTTAGGAACCTAACTAATGTTCTAAATCTATACTATCTTTCTGCCAAATTGTGCCTAGACTATTTTTTTGGAAATTCACTACTCCCAAGGCGGTCCTTTTTATTTTCAGATTGTTCTAATTATGCAATGCTTTTCCCTTATGTTAAGCCCAAATCTGCTTCTATGGAAGGTCCGTTTATGGATCCTAGATCTTCCCACAGAATGGGTTCCTCCACATGACACTGCAACTCATGACACTTTTAAATGCAGTTATCAGGCCCCCTCTAAATGTTCTCTGGTTCTGAAGTCAGAGTTAATTTTCTAAATAGTGTCCTTCTACTGAAATGTTGTTGGAGTCCAGTCCAGCCTCCCTTTCCTGGACAACACCCCCATTTTCCAGCTACTCTGACTGTTGGCTGTTAAGAGCTCACAGCTACAACCTCCTCTAGAAAACTTCACAGGTTGCTGGGATCCATCGCAATGGAGATGTGTGCTGCCCCTCACCCAGGGGTAGCCAGGGCCGATAACTGACTGATACGGAGGCAAAAACACTCAGCTTCCTTGTCTCCAGGTGGGACAATTCTGAGCTCCAGAGGAGACCACATCTAAGCCTACTAAGCCTCCTCCCCTTTTCCTGGGGAGTTTCCCTCAGCAAATCACTTGACAAGAATCTCCTCTTCAGGCTCTTCTAGGAAACTTGACCTGAAACATCTCCCAGGAGCAGAAACATTTAAGATTGCTCCTTTTACATGCTCACCCACATTGCCACACATTTGTTGGATCAGTCAGAATTAAAATAGCCTGCTGAGCCTCAAAATATTAACATATAAAAGAGAGCTGGAGAACCAGTTTGATAGGTTCTGTACAGTCATGGTCAAGGCTGAAGGCTAGGAAGCCTTCATGACAGCTGCTATCTCACAGATGCCCTGCAGAAGGGAAAAGACCCAATTCTCAATGTTACCATCTTAACGCCCCAGCTACATGTACATTGCTTACCAAAAAAACAAACAAAAAAAGGCCCTGATTTTCTATTCCTCCCTGTATGCATATTCACTGCAATGTGATTTTGCAATTCCTTCAATTCCTCCAATCTAGAGGTAGAGAATTTCACAGTCTCTGAACATGGGCTGACCACTGTTCAGACCCATGGTCCAATTGTTTAGACCAATAGAATGAAACAGAAGGAATGGTTTGACAATTCCAAGCCTGACCTACAGAGCTCTCTAGTACCCCTCTTCTTTATCAGACCTTTAGCTACCACCATGTGACAATGACTGGAGTAGCCTGTTGGAGACATAATGACAAACATATGACCCAATCGTGTCATCCTCTCAGAACACAGGCAGCTGAACGCCAAACATGGGTGAGACCACCCTCCAGCAGTCCACCAGTTCACAAGAAAGCCCAGCTGAGATGAGAAGTGTCTGGACCAGACCAGAAGGACCACCCATCTGACACAAACAACCTTCAGAATTAATAATGGTTATTGTTTGAAGACACTGAATTTCTTAGGCAGCATTACTGTGACAACAATTAACGATTCCCCCCAACTTTCAGATCCTTTGGGGGGATACCCAGATATGGGACAGAAGCATTAAACTACAAACTACAAACAGCTCTGCATGTCAGATTCTGAATTTGGGGAGACAGGTTAGCAGCTCAGAGCCATGGAAAGAACAGGGGTTCTGATGGCCAGAGGACACAGCTCCTGAGACAGAGAGGGGCAGGCACCGAGCTCAGAGGAGGGCCCTGTGAGAAGGAAACTACACCTTCTGAAGCCTTCTCTGCAGTCACGAAGAACTGACAAGGAGGCAGCTTCTATTTTCGTTCCGTGGTCTGACAAAATACCTGGGAAGTCAGCAGGAGCCAATCAGGGAAGTTGACTGATACAACCAACATGGGCTTCCGTTTTATGAAAAATGTGGGATAGATAAAGAAAAAGATAGTGAAGCCCAGAAATGCAAAATTAGAACTAGTCTTTCTTTCTTTGTACTTTAAAAAGTCTCTTTATTGGGTTATAACAAGCATATAGTAAATTGTACAAATCTTAAGAATCTAGCTCAGTGAATTGGTGTTACAAGCACCTAGAGAAACAGGAAAGAGCTTTCCATCACCCAGAAAGCTCCCTTATGCCAGTCAACGCCACCTCTTTGTACAGAAGAAATCTTGTTACTTAGTTTTGCCTGGTTTTGAACTTTGTATACATGGAATTATATAGCATATGTTTTTTATGCCTGGCTTTTTCTGCTCATGGTTTTGCCTGTGAAATTTTTATAGGAAGGTGCATGTTATAGTACTTTGTCCTTGTTTATTGTTCTGTAATGTTTCCACCATAATACATTTATTCTATTCTACTGCTGTGAGACATTTGTGTTCTTTCTGGCTTTGACTTTATGAATGCTGCTGCTACAAACATTCTTGCATATGCCTTTTGATGCACACATATTCTATTTTTCTTGAGAAAACAGTGACTTCCAATCAACTCTCTTTTGTCCATCATCTGACCCGTGACACCCTTGGCCACCTGCTGACCACAGGTTTCGGTAAGAATCTGCCTTTGAATCCAGAGCCCACTCTGTGAGGAGGAAAAAGAAAAGGAAAAGGGAGAAGAAAGAAGGAGGCAGCTTTAGTGACAACAGAAAGGATAATCAGCCCACTTCACATTTTCTCTCTAGTAGCTGTCTGAGATGCCTACAATGATGGCATTCATTTGAATTAAAAATGTAAAGACATTTTAAGATGCAAATGTGCTTTTTAGAAGGGCAAATACATAAAGTAATTAAAATGTCCCAGTTTCCTGGTGCTTGCAATGTTCAGATGTTCCTATTTACCAGTCCCTCATGACTCAGGGTGATGCCCCCACTAGGAGCATCCATCATCCTAGGAGTCTGCTAGAAATGCTGAATATCAAGTCCCACCCAGACCCATGGAACCAGGACCTATTTTTTGACAAAATCCCAGGTAATTTCCATGTGCATTAAAGTGTATGAAGCCCTCTCATATACCACTTGATACTCACAAGATCTTAAAAAACAGAGAAGGGAAGGATAAGTGTTCTCTTTACAAATGGGGAAATCGAAACACAGAAAGGTGAACCTAACATGCCAAGAGCACCCTGCTGGTTCTGTGCCAGGGAAAGTTCTCTAGATGGAAACTACTAGTTTTCCATTATTTCATACTGATACCTAATGACATGCCTAATGACATCAGCAGGTCTACCAGCCTGTTTCTCCTTCGGAAGTGCTATCCCGAAAGGATGCACTGTGATTTGGGGCACTTTGTTTGGACGTTGGCCGGAGGACCCATCAGAGGACACAACTGTGGCAGTATGGTAAGGAGGGGACTGGGTGGAGGAAAGGAAAAAGAATGAGAAACCACATGAAACAGCAGAGAGGAATGGAAATAGGAATGAAGCAGTGCCAGAGACACATTTTAAGTCCCTGGCTTTGCTGTCTTACTCCTCCCTTGCCTGCAAGCCAGAGTTCTGTACTGCGACACAGTCTGCAAAAAGCTGTTGGCAGCCAGCCTGGAGCTGGCCCGGACCCTCAATGCAGTACTCTCAGCTCTGCATGAAGATTGGAGGCTGCTCAGTGCACCTTTGCAGGGCCCCAAAGAGCATCAATACCACCTGTACTGGAGGAGGCGCAGCTCTGCAGAAAACAAAGCCAGTCAGACTGTAGAGCTGGCTGGGAAGCTGGGCGCAGTAATCCGAGACAGGTGCAGCTCAGGGCATACCCATATCCACCTACAGGGTCCGAGGACCCTAAGGTTTCTCCATTCCTTGTTGCTCCTCCAGGAAATAGCTCCAGGTTGCAGATTTGCTCCCCCTAACTTAAAGACAGCTGGAGGTTCCCCCTTGTCCTGGAACCCTGTGACAGTCCCAAAGCCAAGATGACTCTGGCTCAGCAAGGCTCAGGGTTCAGATCAGTGAAACTTTCCTAGGCTCTGTGGCCTTCCCTCCAATCCAGCTGTAGAGAGGCTGAAAAATACCCAGGGTTCTGCTTGCCTGCATGCTGACACAAGAACACTCTAAGGACACTTACATCTCCTTCTCAGCACCCCAACAGCTGCCAAATGTCAAAGGTACAGTTAACAGTGGCCTCCCAAAGTCGATTTGTTTCCTGGGCCAAAAGGATAGATCTCATGGCAGAGGCTCTGGAACAGACAAAGGGAAAGGGGACACCACATGCTGGCGAGAGAGCTACTTAGGCAGGTGCGGAAGCTTGTGGGCGGTAAAACCACTGTGTGTACTGAGCTGTCCCAGCAGAGTGCGGGATCAGGCATCTCCTTACTCCCTTGATCTTCAGCCTCCCTGGTTCGCCTGGCTGCCCTATTTACGTCCGTAAATTTCACCTTTCTGCCACCAATGGCTTTCATTTCCCAATACTGGAAGATGACTGGCCCTGTCGATGAACAGCTACCACCTGTTTTTTCAGTCAGGGTCCAGTTGTGCAGCAAGGGCACTGATCCAACCTCCCAGCAGATGAAACTAGGCAAGAAAGAGGGCCAGATTTCCAGGCCAAGGTTAAACACTGGTCTGTGTGTGGGGGTTTGTGTTAGTGGGTGGTCAGAAGTAGAAAAGAAGGAAGCAGGGGTCACTGAAAAGAATACATCAAAACCACTGTTTGAGGATTAACTGTTTCTCAGGCAGCCCAGGATTTTCTTACCATTGAGCTTTGCCAGAATGAATGCTATTCTTTTCTACTACCTGCTGTGTACCTCTACACAGTACCCACAGCCAGGCAAATCGGCAAATTCACTCAAACCCTATTGTGACAGTGAAATGCTTTTAAAAATCTTTATACCAAAAATGATTTAGCAATGCATAGGCCAGATGCCACATGACCAGCATGCAAATCAGTTACCTCCAGGCATATTTCCTGAATTTGCATCAACATTTTTCTTACCTTTTTGGTTCAAGTAAACAGAACTTAAAAATGCCTCTTAGATTTAGTCTTATTTTCTTTGTTATTCTCTCACCAGCCTCCTAGATATTAATTCAATTAATAATTATTGAGCATATGTCATGTGTGAGTCATTGTGTAATGAAGAATCAGCTGTTTCTACCATACAGGAGCTTCTTTAGCCTACAGATGTTTACTAGCATGGCCTGCTTACATAGCACTGTGTGAGGTGCTGGGTATAAAAAGGAAGAGAGCGCGCAAGCTCTCAAGAAGCTTCAGATATATCTGGAGAAATGTGCAAGATCACAGACAGCCCATTTCTGTTGTCAAAGAAATACACTCTCATTACCAAAGGGTGGATCCCCTGGAAGCTTGTGATAGATGCAGTCTCGGGCACCACTCCAGACCTGCTGAATAAGAATCTGCATTTTAACTGAATTCCCAGGTTCCAAGCACAGTGATGTCTGAGACCCACTGATCCAGACAACTGAAGCTGGAGTTTAGGGGAGAGAGTGATTATCATGCACATCAGCGATCATGAAAATATCCATGCAGGAGTTTGCCTCTGAGGAATGACTAAGCTTTGGCTGGGTACAGAGGACTCAAGGAATAGTAATTTCCCACCTCCACAGAGTTAAAAAAATTATGTCCGCAGGCTGCAGAAGGCAGTAAGATTTGCAGACACATTTTGCACAGCAGGAAAAGCTTTGAGTCAGGTAGGATGAGTCTGCAAATTCTTGTAACTGTCAGGATTCCCAAATGGCAACTTGCCTGGTTTAGACAGCTTCAAGGTCAGACTGCCCCGTGTGCTGGAATGGATCTGCCCACACAAAATTTCTGGTCTTGTCCAACCTGTCTGTCAGTCAAGCAGATCAACCAATGAGTCAAAGAGGCTCATTATCTTCCAGCAGCTACTCAGCCAATTAGCAGCTCCCAGCAAACTGAATTCTGGAGCGGTATCAAATGAACATCAGTGGGGTGGCTGCTTTATCAACCTAGTTCAGGAGAGCAGATAAATCACTATGAAGTTGTGATTACTGGCTGTTTGCACTGTGACTATTGCTTAATATTGGATCAGCCTGAGTGGGTGACTCAATTTTTCTTCCACTCGCCCTTCCCATATTCAATTTAAGAATTATGATTTTTTATTCTAAATATAAAAGCTAAAACAAATGAAAAATCAGATTAAAACATGACTGTGTTTACTGTTATGTTCTGTTCCTACCCACTGCCCAAAATGTGTATTTGTCTCAAAATTTAACGATACAGAAATTCAGAACACCATTGAATGGATGCCTTAAAATTCAAGCTTGTGCCCCATAGGCTTGAAACATGCCTATCATCTTACAAGTCATGCTGTTACAGAACCCCCCCCCAGGGTCTATTACTATATGGCTCTTTTTGCCCACAACTAGTAGGGACTGTGGCTGTCCACGCCAGATCTTGGTAAAAAGGAAAGGAACTCATTCAAAAGTTATACAGGTTCAGAATAGCCGAACAGCTGTTAAACCCCAAAGTCCCTTTAAAACACCCACAAACATACATACACACATATATAGAGTCCTGCCTTCCCTTGCCAAACCAGGCCAGTCAGGGGTACCGTATCTCAGGAAAAGAAAATAGAAGCCCAGAGCTTGGGTAGGCTCCCATTCTTAATCCAAAACTGTGTGGTATTCCCTCATGGCAAACCAGTGGAAGTCCTGCATTCTATCAAACTGTATGGCCAAGACCCTGCACTGCTTCTACATGGTCAAGAGTCTTCTTCTTCCCCAGCCACATGGTCAAGAGCCCTACATGGCAGCTACATCCTGTTTTTCTGCTTCTTTCTAAGCTGTGTGGTCAGGAAAGCCCCCTCTCCACTTCCAAATCACATGGCTAAACCCCAGCAGGGCTGCTGAACCTGAGTTTAAATCCTGGTGTGGATCTTCCTCTGTAACCCCATTTCTTACTCCTCCCTGGGTTACACTTAGCAGTAGTCTGCTTTCTTCTGCCTTTCTTGTCTGCCATTGTTAGTCTGGGCAAGCATGGCCCCAAGACACAGAAGCCTCCTCCAAGCCACTACCATGGGTGCAGGAAGCCCCTCTAGCTACACGGTGTCACAGGTTAGAATCACACCCATCTCTCAGCCTCCCAGTGGAGGGACAGCTTTTGTCATTACTAAAACACTGGCCAAGTTCTTCAGATATGCAAAGTAGCTCTCACTGGCCCTGCTCCTATCCCAGTGACAGCTGTGGGGGCTTTAGGATTTTG
>PVKM010027456.1:0-18772 GCA_004027735.1 Carollia perspicillata
CTGGCAGTCTAAGATTTATAACCTACATATGGTGGTGGTGTGTTTTTAACATCCCCCTCATGTACATTTTCTTAGTGAGATAGTAAGTTTCTCAAATGTTTGTGTACAGCTTTTTATTTCTCTTGCATATCTCTTACTCACAACACTTCAGGGTTGGGTAAGTGGTTTTGATTGACTGCCTGAATGTTAGTATCTGTGCCCAGTGGTCACAATAATCACATTCGCAAAATGTAAAAGGGCTGGGGCTATGGTTCCGCTGCTCATGGATTTTATTCCAAATTCTGAGACTTTAATCTTACTTTGGTTTTATTAGGCAGCAAACAAATAGACATTCCAAGTACATCTCTTGACTGTTTACTGTCAGCCCAGGCCCGTGCTAAGAACTGCTGGGTACAAAGGCAAACAAAACACAGTAGCTCCCCTCAAGGAGCTCACAATGTGGAAGAAATTGTCAAACAATATGCTACTAGAAGAGTGAGAATCTGCCTGGAAAAATCTGGAATGACTCCTTGGAGAAAGTAGGATTTAGCTGAACTTTGCAAAAAAACAATAAGATTGAGAGCAACATATGAAGTGAAGAAGTTCTGGAAAGGCTCCCTTGCTGGTGAACAGGGGTAGAAATTTAAGCCTGAGGTAATATACCCATTTTATTGTCTTATTCCTACCCTGGAACTGTAATGAAGACAATTAATTCTGGCTGTAGTATTTAACAAAAGGGAGAACTGATCATCTCATGATTTGCTTGAAATGGAGATTGGAGAACTAAATTATTAAACACCTTTGTGTATGGAACAGAATATGTGCTGTGCTCTAAAATCTGTTGTTCAATCCTGACATCCACTACAAGTGGGGAAACTGAGTCTCCAAGAGAAAAAAGTAAGTTGCTCATGGAATGCAGTTAGAAAGTGGCACAGCAGAAATTCAAACCCAGGCCTGTCTGGTCCCAGAGCTCATACACTTGGGTAAAATGTACTTCATTCTGTCAAAAGAGCTGAGCCTCATCTTGCCATGGGTTCTTGTTTATTCTTGTCTGTGAACACTGCATTTATAGTAAGACAAAGTAAGTAAATAAATAAAAGCCTAAAAATCCTAAGTTTACTTTTATTCAGTGTACATCAAAGTTTCACATTAACGGTGTATTTCCTTTCTTTTTCACCCCCGAGTTTTTATTTATTTTTTAACTGCGACTTTTCAACCTTCTGTGATCTCTTTATAATTCTTTTCAGAATGCATAATTGTGCTCAATCAATTTGTTAGAGGCTTTTGAAGTGTTAAAAACTACATTAAAATTATTTTCTTTCAGGTTTTATGTTAATGAACATAGGTGCTATTCAGAGCAAAGTCAGGGTGTCAAGGGAACTTTCGTTAAAGTTATTCACACATAAACTAAAAAAGGAAACGTCTTTAGTAGAGGAAAAATACATTTAATGAGTAAGTGCGGCACACAATTCCCCCTTTCAAAAATGTCAGCTCGTATTGAACCTCCATTCTAGATATCTTACAATTACTTTGTCAACAGAAGGTAGAGTAGTGATGGATGACGCACTGGTTCTTGAAACCAAACTTTCTGTGAGTTACTTAGGCTGAAACTAAGTGCTTTTACATTCCAGTCTTATTGATGATAGTGGTTTTATATTTATCACCCTGTCATTTCAGTTGACTGTATCAGCCTCTTCCCTGTAAGAATATGGGCACTAATGGAGGTGTGTCCTTAGTGCTCTGAAGGGTCACAGATTCATTCTGCTAACCAGTCAGGGCACGAACTGCTTCGCATGGAAGCTCAGAGGCAGCTTTACCCCTTTCAAAAAGGGATCAAAAAGAGTGCCTTAAAAGGCCTTTGGAAATTGTGTTCTTACCGGCTCTCTTTTGACCATGACCCAACCTTGTGGTGCCGCACACGGAGGCTTCCGGCTCTCACTAATGGAGCGGTCCTATTTTGCAGCCTCTCCTATAATAGGAAGAATTCTACCAGGACCTGGGCAAGTCCAGGACCTGATTGCAACACTTTATTTATAAGAAATTCTGTCAAGAATCAATAATAGTCTTGGGTCTCAAGTTCTTTCTTTAATAATACTTTGATATGATTTGTCACAGGCTAGCCCAGAGTACCCACCAGATTTTATTACTTAGCTCGCAGCACAGTGTCTTATCTTTGAGTCATGAGCTCAGCCATGGGGAGACCTTTAAAAAGCTGTATTCCTCACTGTTTGGTTATTACAGAAAGTCTATATCACTGAATAATACTTTTTATAGGGTGTGCTGTCACATCTTCACACAGATGTTTAACCCCAATGTGGATAGACTGTATGCCTGGAGGCCACTTCAGTGACACAGACATTGTTTTTTATGATTGGATGCCTGATGTATCAATAGCAGCAAAAACAGAAAACAGAACCATGCAAACACACACACACACAGACACACACACACACCAACAACAAAACAAAAAACACTAACACCTGACATTTCTGACTGGATCTCAAACCAACTGTCTATTCAGACAGAGATTTTGTTTAGAGTCTGGAGTGTTTGATTTTTATCACCTGAAAGCAGCAGAAATTGGAGAAGTCAATTTAGATTCCTTTCTTGCGTGCGATCAGCTCCTTAGGTTTCACTGTACATCTCAATAAACACGACCCTTCTACCTTGGTAACATGCTGTACAGCGATAGCTCTAAATGTGTTTTATATCGCTCACCCATGGAATTCATATTGTTATAGCTAATGCCTGTTGGTAAATGCTGGTATTGTTACATGTTGTATTTACAAAACTATATATTGTCAGCCTAGGGTTTCATCTCCCCAATCTGTTTTTCTTCTTTGGAGGAAAACAGCAGCAAATGTACCAATGCTCACTGTAGACAGAATGCACAGAACACACACACACTCTCAAACACACTCACAGACAGACACATACACAAACCAAGATTCCAAAATGGTAATCATTTCGAATTTTGAAATTAGAGAAAATGAGGGAGAAACACTCCTTGAAAAGTTATTATTTTAGATCATTCATCTGTCTCCAAATTGGGACTAATTTTCAATGTAGATTTAAGAAAATTGTTGGTATGTGAGCAAACATTTTATTTAAAAAGTTTTCAGTTTTGTTCCTGTGGCTGCTGCCATGGTTGCTAGAGGAGATTATCCTTAGGAGGCCAGCTGTTTTCCCCAGCAGCTCAGATCCTGGCTGACTGTGTGCAGGGCCCAAGGAATGACACTCTGCCCCGGCTCAGCATGGAGTGCGCTATCACTGCCTAGAAGACATCCTGGCTTTATGCCCTGGCTTGCCCTGAGTAAGCAAAGGCAGCAAAGGCAGGGGGTGATGGCGGTCCCCACTGCTGCCTGTGATAGGCTGCCCCGGAAACTTTGTGTTTGTTTCTGCTCTCACTAGACCAGCCATGCTTTTCAATTCCAGGACCCAGGACACTCCCCATTTCCTGCTAACATTCTCTCCTCAAACGGGGCTTATGCTGGAACTAAGGGCTGATGAGTGACAGGTCAATGCTCTTAGCACCACCTTCTTCTGTAGCTTCCTCAACACTGAGCAGTGTAAGAGTGTGCAGTAATCTGCCTTGAACTCAATACAAGCACCCTTGATTTACGTGCAGGGCTGTTCAAGGGCAAGGGCAAGGAATCTGTATCTGTTAAATACCTACCGTGTGCCCCAATCTTAGGTCTTCGACATACACATGCTCATTTAATTTTTATATCTTTGTAAAGATGCATCATGCTCTCTGTGATACAAATGAGGAGCCCTGCACTCAGAGACTGGGGAGCTTCCTGCCCTTATGCAAATGAGACTGTGGAAACTGGCCTATAGTGTGAGAAAGGTCTGACTTCAAAATTCATACTATTCATTGTCTACCAAGACCGTTATTGCCAAATTGCCAAAGCATGCTGCCAGCTTCTTCCATGCTACCATGGACCGTTACTCTTTTAGAGATCCTCCTAAGTCCACTTTCCAGCCCACTCATCCTGTCACTCACGTGCTCTTCTCTCTTCCTCTCTAAACCCTAACCCAGCCCTCCTTCTTTGTCAACCTTTCTCCAATGAGCCTGTTCAGGTTTGGGATTATTTTTCTAAATTTTTTTCTAAAATTTTCTAGTTGTAATAATTATAGATTCACATGCAATTGTAAGAAAGAAGGCAGAGAGATCCTGTATGCCCTTTACCCAGTTTTCCCTTTTCTTTTTTTTTACCTTATTTTCATTGTTGACACTATTACAGATGTCCACATTTTCCCCCTCTGCCCACCTTCACCCGGCCTCCACTCCCTCTTCCCTCTGGCCACCATCACACTGCTGTCTGCATCCATGGGTCATGCATAAATGTTCCCTGGCTAATCCCTTCATCTTCTTTCATCCGTCCCCTTATCCCCACTCCTTCCTGACAGCTGACAGCCTGTTCTGTATCCATGCCTCTATTTCTATTTTGCTTGTCAGTTTATTTTGTTCATTAGGGTCCACATATAAGCGGGATCATATGGTCTTTCTCTGACTTGCTTATTTCACTTAACATAATAATCTTTACGTCTATTCCTGCTGTGACAAAAGGTAAGATTTCCTTTTTTGTTTGTTTGTTTGTTGCTACAAATCTGACAATTTATTAAATGGAAAAAATTTTTAAAGATACACTTTCTTAAGGCCAAACCAGGAAGAATCACATAATCTGAACGGATCAATTACTAGCAACAAATTTCAGGCAGTAATCAAAACATCCAACAAACAAAAGCCCAGGACCAGATGGATTTACAGGGTAATTCTAACAAATACTTAAAAAAATAATTCATACATATCATTCCCAAGGAATCCATAAATTGATGATGTTCACTTCTAAATTTACTTTATGAGGCCAGCATTATTTTGATACCAAAACTAAAGAAAGAAACTAAATAAAAAGAATTTCAGACTTTAATCTTGATGAATGTAATTGCTGAAATTCTCAACAAATTAGTAGCAAACCAAATTTAACAATGTATTCAAATGATTATACACTCCTTTGAAGTGTGAATTATACCAGGGATACAAGAATGGCTCAACATACAGCAAAAAAGTTAATGTGATTCATCACATCAGAAAACAAAAAATAAAAATTATATGATGAGATTTCTTTCTTTTTTATGGTGGTATAGTATTCCATCATGTAAATGTATCACAGACATTTTTATCTGCTTATCGACTGATGGGCACTTGGGCTGTTTCCAGATCTTGGCTATTATAAATGTTGCTGCAATAAACATAGGGGTGTACGTATTCTTTCAAATCAGTGTGTTGGGATTCTTAGGATATAATCCCAAGTGGATCGCTGGGCCAAAAGGCAGATCAATTTTTTGAGGAAAATCCCTACTATTTTCCAGAGTAGACATTTCTCCAAAGGGGACATACAGATGGCCAATAGAGACATTAAAAAATGCTCGACATCATTAATCATCAGAGAGATGCAAATTAAAAGAACAATGAGATACCACCTCACACCTGCCAGAGTGGCTCTCATCAATAAATCAACAAACAACAAGTGCTGGCGAGGATGTGGAGTAAAGGGAACCCTAGTGCACTGTTGGTGGGAATGCAGTTTTTCTCAATAGTAACATTTTACAGAACTAAAGTAAAATATCAAAAAACAGGATATTTAATTTTGATAGCAGTCTACCAACCTTGTTCAGACTTCCCTGGTTTTACCTTCATTCATTCCTGTGTGTATTTAGCTCTATGTACTTGTATCAGGTGTGTAGATTTGTGTGATTACTATCACAATTAAGGTGCATGACGGTTCTATCACAAGCATTCCTTGCACAGCCCTCACAAGCACAGTCATCTCCCTACCTCTCCCTACCAACCCTTGGCAATCACTAATCTGTTCTTCACTTCTATAAATTTGTCATTGCAAGACTGTCGTACAAATAACATCATATGGTATGTAACATGCTGAGAGTAAACCTATTCAGTTGATACTTCCACTCTGAAAACAGGAGTACATTTTGTGTGAAGTTCTTCATCCATTTCTTTATTCAAAAATATTTGTAGGCCAACTACAACATGCTAGCTATTTCGTGAGATCCTAGAGATACAATGCTAAACCAAACTGACTCACGTGTCTGTGCCATATATTTGGGTACTTATTTTTAGTGATGTGTACTGTTCTTGAGGTATTTCCTGTCTGAACACTTTTCCTATCAGTAGGTGTGAAGCTCCCTGAGAGCAGAGAACTTACCACACAATTCTGCTATTTCCACATAAAGGCCTTAGAGCAGCAAGACTTTCCCAAGCACACAGAACTTACACTCACGGTACAGGGGGGCTTTGTAGAGGTCACCTGGTCTATTCTCATATGAAAGGATCTTTAAGAAAAGTGACATTATTGCTTTCTTAACACCAAACAATAACATGTAAAACAATGTAAATATATCAGGTCCTTTCACAGTGCCTTCAGCATTCAATACCTCTCCCTCAGAGACATCACGCTGTCCGTCTCCAAGCCTCCTGCTCAGTGTAGGCTCAGTTTCTCCTCCTGGATTGATTATCGGCCTGTGCAGCAGGGGCTCACCGTCTTCTGGGTAAGGTGCATACATCAGAAGAGAACAAGGCTCATCATTGTGCGAATGGGAGAATGGTATCACTTGGACATTCCCCTTGGCTACGTCAACATCAGGCTTCCTTTGTGACCATTATTCAATTTTTCTCTGCCTCTGCAGTCAGCAAAATAACACATTCTCCCCTTTCTCCTGACCATGAAGGTTCTGCGAGGCTCTTTAGCTGATATTGTGATGATGCTTTCAATCTGGTAGAGAAGAGAGAAAATTAAACTCGATAACTTTAGTAAGCATTGATTGGCCTCCAGAAGTAGGTTACCGGCAAACTTAGACCTACGGAAAACAAACTTCCAATATGGAATGTGACTGTGATTATAGGCCCATAAATTCCTCTTAAGTAATAAATCAAAAAGGGTGAATTCTGTTGTGAGTTTCCTAGTCAAATATTTTGTGATTACTGAATTGAATTTCCCAGATTTAATCATTTAAATTGAGTTATTTCTCTTTGGTCCAATTATGTCTATTGTCTTTTTTATTCCATTAACAATAGTTGACAAAGAATGGAAAGTTAAAACCTCACTGCAGAATATTGTATTCAATGTTCTGTGTAAGAGGACTTCTAGAAACCGCAGGATACACAGTAAATTGTTTCCAAAAAATTACCCTTGTCCTGACAGGAAGCTTGGGAGGACAATGCCGTTTTTACTCAGCACCTCCGGAATACTGACTCGGCATAATAGTCCATTTGCCGACTCCGAAACGACAAAATGACTCCTTGGAGTAAATGATACATTGGAAAGATGAGAACTGAAGTACTTCATGAATTTGAAAAGATTCCTCTATTCAATACATCATCTGTTCAGTGGATTGAGTTGTTGGCACTCGATGAAGCAGGCGAGCTTACTGGCAAAACGGAGCACGTGGACTTTTATGCCTGGCTCCTGATGAATTAGCTGGCCTTGCTGGTGCTGCTCGATGTGTATCTTTCTTAGACTTTGTGCTTTAGAAATCACAATCTCATTGGGAGTGAAGCAGTCTAGTTTTGGCAGGAGAACATTTTCATGACTACTGGTACACACAGGAAATGTTAGTATAACAAAAGTAGACTTAGCCCATGACTTACTTGGGAATAATTTCAGAAGAAACCCAGCTCTGAACTGGCCACCATCTTCCTTACATATCATTTTTCATTATCTGTCCATCATTTGGGGAAGACAGTGCAGCAGACCTCCATTAAGAAGCAGACTGCTCCATGGTAGAAATCTGCTTGGATTTCATAGTTGTTTAGATCTGCTCTCTTTGGTTGAGATTAGAAGGAATAAGCTATCTCTGTCATCATGGGGGATAGGGAGACATGCTATTTTTTCAATCAATGGAATTCATGAGTTACATGGAAAAATCTTGCTTTTTGCAATTTACTTAGAGTACAATAAAGAACTGGTACACATTGATAAATTACTTGTCTCCCATAGGTTCTGAAAATATTTAGGGAAATAAAAATTTCCAGAACAATAAGCAAAAATTAAAATGTAGTCTGAGATATTTTTAGCAAATTCTTTCACTTTATTATTTAGAAGACAATGATTACAGCATTCTAGATAATTATTAGAGAAGATTTAATGGGAAAGATAAAACATTTTTATTCATCAAGTTATCATAATTTTGTCTTAGGGGGAATTTAACATTTCTGCCAGGCCCTGGGGGAAGATACTGAAAGAACAATGAAATGCTTGCAAAAGTTATATCTAGAATTTACTGAATTTATTACCAATTTAAACAGAAGCTAAGTGTCTTAAAATGCACAAAAGCCAATGCTAACTGCTGTCAATAGAGAGAAGATAAATGAAACTGTCTCAGCAGATGACCTTGTTTAGAGCATGTGGGGGATGATGAAGATGATGATGATGGTCACTATCACCTCTCTTCATTTCATAGATTGTGAACACGTGCCACGGTGGGGCGGAGGACTAAGCCTTGGAGAGTGGTGTTGTATGCCCTAAAGAGAAACAGCGAGGGATTTGCTGCTAGAGGTACAATTTTAGTTGCCAAGTTGTTTGTTTTCACTTTAAACATTTGTAGGTGAGTCAGAATTTACTGTCATATTTTTGGTGGGTGCCTATGATAACTATATTTCCAGATTCTTTGTGGAATAATTGGTTGTGGCTAACCTGACAGAATAACTGTTCTATTTTTTACTGTATGTATTTGTATACAAATACTGGGCTAAATACTTCATATATGTTTCACCCCTCTAATATTCAAATGAAGGCAATATTGTTACCACCCCCTATTTTTTAAGTGTTGGACTAGAAAGCTAAAAAGAGCATAAGTTCCTGTAGTCATTAAGATTGGCCAACTTATATCTTGGTTAAGCCACAATTTTATTAGGGTTTTCTTTATATACAGTTAAACTTAATCCTAACTTATATACTGACCTATTAAGATTCCAAGGATAAATGAATTTAGGGCAAGTTTACGTGCTAGGCAATTTACATATATTAATTCATGTAATTTTGATACTTAGAAAAGATTATATTCCCATGTCACAGTTGAGAAAGAAGAGTCTCAGAGAAATTAACTTACTTCACTGACGAGGACTTGGATTGCAGAAAGTTTGTCTAATGTCATACAGATCAAGCACAAGTACCTCTCCTTCCAAATCCCATGTTTCAATTGTACCATATTGCCTTAGGATATAAAAACAAAATTTAAAAATGCCTCTCTTCTGTATCACATAACTACTCAAGTTGGATGGCAAAGGAAGAGAGAGTAAACAGATAAATCTGTAATTGGCAAGGAAATTATTTAAAAAGAATACCCGTGAATCCATTTTCCTTTTTGCTCAATCCCTCTACCCTCTAATCTCCACCTTCCCCAAATACTGCCATCCTGCTGTGTATGAGTCTGTCTCTATTTTGCTTGTTAGTTTAGTTTGTTCATTAGATTCCACATATAAGTGAGATCATAGGATATTTGTCTTTCTCTGACTGGCTTATTTCAGTTTGCATCATGTTCTCCATCCATGGTGAACATGGACCCATTCACTTAGCATCAGGTCCATCCATGCTGTCACAACCAGTGTGGTGATTGCAGGAGAAAGAGGGGTATAAGGGGTTAAGCAGTAATAGAAAAAATACAATTAAGAATTTTAAAAAAAAACTGTCCACAGAAGTCTGTTAGTCTCTTCTTTGGCATATTTGTGATTTTCTGAATTTAATAAAAAATAAAATAAAAGACACACATACAACAAATAAAATAAGCCCCCATTAATTTTAACCTCTATAAAAACGCAAGAAAATTTCAAAAAATTTAACTACATAATGTTCAAGGGAAAGGGCCCTGAAAAGTGATCTGGCACTCACAATTAAAGGATGAACAAGGGATAACTTCCTTCATACTAGTTCTACCGCAAATGGGTACACCTGACCTAAAACAGCAACTACAATGCTAACAGAACTTAAAAAATATTGAAATCAGAACTTCCCAAACCAAAAAAAAAAAAAACACTCATTGAGTGGATTCAGGATACTGAGCACAGAAGTCAATTGGGATGTGGCAGGAACCACAAATTTTGGAATTAAGGGAAAATTTAATTTTGAATATTGAGACAGCCCTCCCCCAACATATTATCTTTAAAATTATGCTTAACTTCAAAATGCTAGCAGCAGAGGGGGAATCGAGCATCCTTTTCTGGTAAAATTAATCCACTGCAGACCTACCAATCACGACAGCTGAAGAAACTAACCAGTCACTCTTTTGTGCTATGCAGACACTGTTAGTTCACAGTTGCACTAACACAGGCTTTTTACCAACTCTTTAACGATCAACTATAAACACAGCACTAAGATATCAGACACTTTACTAAAAATAAATAAGAAAACAACAGAATAGAACTAAAAGGAAATCTGAACAGTGGAAAGAATAGATATTTTTGGAAAGTAAAGTAGGTATTTCATCAATAAATCAACAGAACGTTGTAAAAATGAAACAACCTGAGGAAAATAAAGTGATTTTAAAATTAATATGTAATGGCCAAAATTGTAATAAGTGTTAGGAGATGCAGTCAAAAATATTCCAAAAGAACAAAAATAGAAATAAAAAAAGTATTTTGAAAAATTATGTGAAATAAAAATGAAGTTTAACATATAATTAGTAAGCATTCTAGAAAAAGAGAATAGAGAAAATTAAACTTCTAGATGGCAATAATGGAAGATAAAACTGAATTGATAAAACTCTATTGCAAGGATCAGGGGAAGGAAAGTAGAGAGAGATAGATAGATAGAGGGGAGTCAAAAGCATTAGTTGTTGCCCTTGGACTGTATGTCAGCTGGGGAGCAAGAAGAGGGATCGGTCCCCCTCTTTTTTTAAAATATACAGAGTTTTCAGTAGTGGTTAAATTGTTCAATTGTGTAGTCATATTCCTTCGATTTTTAAAGTTTGTGATGATTTCCGATCATTGCTACCCATTCACCCCCCAATCTATCAGTTTTTTCTTGAGTTCTGCAATGACTACTCCTTCTGTCCCCAGAGCTATCTCTTCACACATGTGGAACTGGGCTAAAATCAGTATTGTGTGCACTCAGAGGTCTTAGAAAGTTAAGAATTTATTACCCCGGTGGAGCTTCTTTTCAGTTCTGAGCGTGGCAAAGCCATGGTACCTAACCTGGGACTGCGGCAAACACCTGGAAATCAGTCTGCACGTGTTGCTCAGATGAGACTGGGACTGAAGAGATTGGCAGTGACAAGTGTTGTCACTTCCCTCTCTGACAGAAGGCGAGTGGCACACTGTGTACACAAGGTCTGATACCATGCTCTCAAGATGGAAAAAAAACCAAAACAAAACAAAAAGAAAATGAAAAGGCAAGTGAAAAATAACATTTCAGGAAGAACTATCTGGGAAAATAATGGCAATTACGCATGATTTAGCTTCGCTCTTAGCTTTTATAAAGACTCAAGTGCTGTGAACTGAGCAGTTGAGCCCTAATTAAGCCTCCTCTTGATCATCTGTGCTGTGCACCCAGTTCTCAGGGCTGTGCTTTAAAAACGGCACCGCGTCACACTCCCGCTTATCTTCTCTTTATCCTGACTCGCTTTAATTTTTTTTCCTTTTTCTTCCCCTTGAGTAAAAGGAGGTTAATGTGAGTCATTAGGAATTAAAAGACATAATTACATAATAAAAATAGATCGGATAAATTTTAATTAGAGCCTAATTTAATGGAATTTGAACCCAGCACACTGGAAATGTATAGCTGTAACTTTAGTCATTAAATCGCATGGCCTTTGCTTAAACTCAGGGGGAATTTAGAGAGATTATTTTGGCTGTTGGAAGACACCATGTTTTTTCCATTAATGCCAGGAAAATATATTGAGCGACTAAAATATTACTAATAAAAATAAATGTGAAAGTTGTAAATTTCAAACAATGTAAGACCCATAGTTCATACCTGAATATCCGAATGCGTATGTGACATTTCATTAAGCTTAAAGCTGAAGACACACTGTATTATGTCTGACCCCTTTAAAAAAGGAACCTAAATATTTCCACAATTTGTCATCCTTCGGAATCTAACCGTAATAAGGCAGAGAACGTGAAGGGGTCAGTTCGCAGCTGAGAAAAAGCCCTCAGGTGAGCTCTGTGGTCCCGGGCTGAGACCGGGGGCGGCACCAGGCCCTCTCAGCCTTCCTAATCCTTCCACGGCCTTCCAGTAGCTCGTTTTCATCCATAAAACGGAAACAGTGAAATATACCAATTTGGGTGGGATATTATGGAGTAGATTAATTCAAATCAATACTTACCTCCAACCTTTCCAGGAAGAATAATGAATGAAGAGTGAGGCAGACTTTGCAATCGGATTTGAACTCATTGTCTCAGAAGCGATTCCTCATGGAACCACTAGGCAGTAAGGCCCCGAGGGATGCCCCTGCCGTTTCATCTGAGCTAAGTCAGCCACTGGAGGGAGCCAATAGGACTCTCAGCGCAGTTGAATATGCTGAACTGGTAGGGACACAGAATTTGAAAATGGCACGTAAGGATGACAGAATTTGAACAAAATGCGTTTTATTTATTTATGCCAAAATCTGTGTGAATGTAAAATGCCATCTCGATCATGCTTTATTTATGGTGTGGCTTTTTTTTTTCTTAAAAAAAAAAGAAGAAGAAAAAGAAGCAGCAGCAGCATGTTGGTTTGAAGTTTTCCTCAGACTGTGTGTGGCTCCCACGGGCAAGTGAGCAATGTGGAGAGCTCGGACAGTGGACCAACCCCGGCACACGCGTGTCTGGTGTGGGCACGCTCCGTGACTCTGTTGCCGGCTCTGATCCGGGCAGCTTTGTAAGGCATTGCTTGTCATTTAGTGCAGCTAGAAATCATGCCTGTGCCTCTCCATGAATAGAGGGATGGGCAGCATGTAAAATTCCTAAAGACAATTTTATTTATAGCTGTTGCAAACAATGTTTATACAAAGTTTATTAAATATGTCACCCACATTGATTTACCCCAACCAATCTCTTCAATCACTAATATTTATGTGATGGGTTCAGCTGCAACAATTATTCTATATGCTGTAGAGGATGTTATAACTAGGGATTCACCCTGGCAATTATATGAAAGATAAAATGCTTCCTGAAGACCTCAGGGCAGACCAAGAAGTATATTATTGGACACAAGGTGGTTTCAACGGAATGCCACAGCACTAAACGTAGAGCTTCTTATGCTTAAACATTGAAGCTAGTTTTGTGTTCTTTCCGAAGTTGCTGTTACTAGGAATGTAGTGAGCATCTCTGCACATTTCCTTTCCCACATCTAAAACTTGGGTCTGGAAACCTCTTCCTTGCCATTTCTGAACCTGCCAGCTCTCGCTCTTCAGCGGCATTTATTGTGCCCGAAGTGGGCAGAAGAGTCTACTCGGCGTTCACAGACACCTACAGAGGAAACTCTGCACATCACCTGCCCAAGAGAAATTGGCACCTGATGTGAGGGGCTGAAGCGTTGTTGACAAAGAAACCAGAAGTGGCTGAAGAGCCCAAGGTAACGATTGAAACTATGAAAGGAGAAACTCAACAAAACAAAACGAAAAGTTATTTCAAAGCACAATTGAATGCAACTTCTGCTTCCCGAAAGAGACTTAAAAAAGTCCTTTGTTTGGCAAAATTAACTTGACAGATCCACTTAGGTACAGAGAGCAGGGCCTTGGGGCACGGTATGAAAGTAGACAGGAAAACAAAGAGGTAGCTAAATGTTCTGCAAAAAAGTCAGCATTAGGTTGGGGCTGCGGTTCACTGGGGGAAGCCGAGGGAAAGAGTTTGGGATCTAGGAAGAGACACAGGGGTAAACGACAAGGAGAAGAGAGGTGATTGCTGCGAAATTTGGTGTGTTAGTGAGGCTAGGAAGTGACCTTCGGGGCAGGCATGTGTCATATTTAGATTATAACTTTTTCTGTATTTTAATGTAAGCTTCTTGACTGTCCCCAAGTCCATGTTTTGGAAAGTGGGAGTCCAAATGAAGCTTTTGCATAAAGGCACATAGTGAAAATAGGTAAGGTGAAATCATCTGGGCGAAGCAGGGATGCAGACCCAGAGGTAACCAGAAGGGTTACACCGACACTTTAACTTCAGTAATCTCTGGGGAGACTGGATGAATCCTCACTGAGAGATGAAGGGTAACCTGAAATTAATTTAATCTCAGGGGACAGAGTCATCCCCAACACTTCCCCAGGGGATGAATAGCCTCTTCTAGTACTTCAGGGGCAGTTGGATTCTACTCCTTTTTATCCCCTCTGCTACTATTATTCATAAAAAAACCCTTTTATTTCTGTGCCAGAAAAGATTTTTTTCACTAATGAAGTTTTCCTCTTTAGTTGCTATTGGATTTGCTTTTCAGGTTGCTTCATTGTGTAGCCTTTCCTAGTGATTAGCAGTGTAGGCAATGCAAATGTTTGGGAGCACAGGTTCAGGGCTCCTGGTCTTGTGTAAAACCAATCACTCTCCAGTAAAACCTATTGAATTTATAGAAGCTTTGTGGTCATCTCTTCTTAGGAGAGCAATTAACCATGAGCTAGGTGAAGCAATCAAGTAACTCTTTATTGAATAATCCTGGCACCAGGCTACAGGCTGGGCAAAAGACCCAAGAAAGAACTCCATCTGCAGTGAGTTTGCATCTTCATGAAGAGGGAAGTGAATGATCATTCATCTAAAGAGAGCTGCCAAAACAGTATGGAGTGACTCTGATCTTTTCTGACCAATTTTTTATTTGTTGCAGAAAAAAAGAGAGAAAGATTTGACTTCAACTGGACTGGAGGAATTTGGGCTTTGCTTTGTCCATAAAACATCTGTAAGAAAGTTAACAGAACCTAAGTAATTAGAGACTCTCATTGCGGCTGCTAAAGGAAAGGTTGTAACCTTCATATGAAGTTGGTATCCAGAAAAAATATATATAATCAATTGAAGGGCTACATAATTTTATGTGGTATGATGCTATAGAATCCTTTTATGCTCTCCCTGTGGGGATCTTGGTTTACAACTCTTGACAAAGAATATTCATTCAGTAGAGCCCCACAGGGTAAATATAGGATAATGTTGCTTACAGAATAAGATTCCCCAAATTTCTGTGTCTTGTGAGACCTTGATGACAGATTGTTTGAGGCCCACTTTTTATATTCCCTCCAAATCCCAACTTCCATTGAATTGCCAACCCGCATTGCTATCTGATTGCCATAGCTCCTTGATATGTGAAATCATGATGGAATTCCTTGGAATTATATATCTTAGGCCATGATAGCATTCGATGATTTCCAGATGCCTTAACAATCATGGTCCACTGGGTAGGGAATTGCCACAGATTATCTCCTTTTTGATTGTCACAGTTTTGTATGGAATTTATTACCAGTAGAAATACTAACCGAGCCTTCTACAGCAGCCTATTTCTGAGTTCTTTAGATGATACTACAGAAAAGGAGTCCGTTACTGTGTTTATTGACATAGGAATGGTCAGTGCCTTCTGCCAAACCCCCTAAAAAAGTCGAGTATGGAACCATAGCCCTGCCGATACCTTCCCTCCCGAGCATGGAATGAACATCCAGGGTTCTGAAGACTGGTCATTCTGGACGTGAGCACAGTGGAAAAGGTAAGAGCAGTGGTCGTGTACTGCCACTGTGCTGAGCAGGCGGAGCCCAGTGCTTCCTGTCAGCCCTCTACCTGGGCCTCCATGCTGCGGCCCTGCACGCGATCTCGGGTTCTGAGCCTCAGACCCATACAAAACTAATTGTTTTTGTGATTTCCTTTCTGGGCCACTGCAGATGTCCCTCTCTGGAACAATTTAATTAACACTTTAAAATGATGCATTAATTAATGCCAAATTACAACAAAAATCCTGGAGAATTATACTTTATATCAACATTAATGCAATATGAGTTCCTACTGGATAATTTTTCTTACAATAAATACAAAAAGAGATAATACTAATTAGGCCATCAATTTAAATTCACTGTCATTTCAATCCATGTCATTTATATGTTCCTCAGCAAAAACAGTTCTGGTTTACCACACATTCGTACAGCGATAAGGACGTCTGTGTGGCAACTGGACCTGGGTCATCTTTAGGGTATTGTGAAATGGGCTTGAGTTTTGTATCTTAGTTATTGAAAACAGGCTGTGTGTGTTTGTGTTTGTGTGTGTGTGTATGCATGTGAGTGAGAGATCTAATGCTTTAGTAAAGTAAATACCCTGACTTGAATCAAGATTCAAGTCTTACATACTCAGTCTTACACTATGCATGGCATAAGTCATTAGGCTCAGTTTAGCAAATTGCATATAATTCAGCTCAGTTTCCACCCTCGGGGTCATGACCCAGGCGTTAGAAGAACTGTCGTATGAGAGGGTAATTTTACTTGTGCAGACCTAAATCACATCCTTCCTCAAAACTGACATGATCTGCACCTGTTACATTCTATTTTCATTGCCTCTGATAAAGAAGTGTGCCTTTCGGCATCAGGAAGAGACAGGGCTTGAAAGGTTAATTTCACAACGTTTACTGAAGAAGGGAAAATGTGACAGAGGCTCCTCAGTCACAACTATTGTATTTCATAAGTAACTCTTCACAGGTGCCTTTCATGTTCAGACTGGCTTGGCATCTAGAACATTCAGATCTGAAAAACATTTTGTTTCTAAGTCAAAATGCACTTGACTAAATATTTTCATAAAATCCTAAGTATCTTATTCGTATGGAGTCTTTCGATGATAAGAGAGCAGGTTGGGACACATTCCTTCAGTGCGTGATCTTGAATTATGATACCTCTTGACAAGAAACTCCAAAACGATGGGATTCCACCTCTCATATTGGGGAATCCTGGCATACACTTTGCAAAAGTGCATAAAACATATTTAATAAAATAGCCAATTACAGTGCATAAATAGATCCAAAAATTTGCCAACGAAACAAATAATCTTGCAATGATAAGAATCTCTGGCTTCAGAAGGGAGAGCATCAGAATGTTGTCTCAGTCCTTGCACCTCTGAGGAATTTCCCTGGGTTTGTTGCTTATTCCTCTTAGCAATTTCAGTTAGCACCAGGCCCCTCCTGAAGATCTCTTTTCCCTTGTACTGAAGGACAAGAAAAATTGGCTCTGTATAGTTTACTTTTCCCATAGTCTAAATCAGCAGTAGAAATTTCTGCTTGCCCAGGTGTTCTCAAAGAAAGTAGGCAATGGGCCTAAATGAAGTCTGGCAGAAAGAAATTAATTTAAAAAAAATCAATAAGCTCTGCCTTTGTTTTTATTTAGCTTTAGGGGAATACATACCAGTGACATTTACCTTGGACTATGTCCCCATGACCGAAATAACAAGAGCATGTCAGAGTGGGTGGGGGCATGGTGGTCCCTTCCACCTCCTCAGCCTGGTTCAGCAGCAGATGACGAAGGCAGTTGAAAACTTGACCTTGCAGGGCTAGTTGGTAGTATATAATCATCCTTCTACCATATGTATCTACTGTAAGTATCAAAATTATGTAATTCAGTATATGTTAGCAGGCTGCGCTGTAGAGTTTTTCGTAAAGATGGTAAAATCAGTAAGCTAGTCCATCGTGTATTAATTACATGCTCGAAACTTCTCAAGGCAATTCTTAAAATTAAATAGCACATATTCACAGCTTAGCTTAGTACCTCAAGCAATGTTTGTCTCTTTCAGTACCACACTTGTATTCTTTCTTACCTGTTCCCTTATCAGGAAACATTCATATACGATTTTGCAAGCTTAGAAGCATTCCGAGGTGGGACAGGTATACAAAGATGTAGATCATGTCTTGTTGCAAGCAGATGAATGTTTTGAGTCTGTTCTTTTATTGGTCTTTCAGCAAGGTTATTATAAAAAGAAACTTTTTAGGTTATGTCTCACAGTTGACATAATTTAATCCTTCTAGTTTTGTTTTTTTTTTAATTTTTATTTTTTACACTATTACAGATGTCCCTACATTTCCCTCTTTGCCAGCCTCCCCTGCCCACCAGCTTTGCCTTCATAGTTTCAAGTTTATTTTGAAATGCTTGAATATTGAAGGTGATGTCTCACAAATATTGGATTACATTAGGTTAAAAAGTGTCTTCACAAAGAAAAAATGAGCCTCTTTATCAAATATTTTTTTCACATTTTCTCCACACACATTCATTAAAACTCAAAACCAACAGGAACCATGAGATACTAGTGGTTAAGTCTTGACTTAACGGATGGGTAGGAAACTATGGCCTCAAGTCTTCTTCCCCTTGGGCGTTTTTGTTATGTTGCCTTGATTCTCAACTCTGAATTGGATGGGGATTCAAATCCCACCTCTACCCTGGGAAAGCTACCTATCCTTTCTAAAATTTAGTTTTCTCATCGACGAAGTGGAGGGATAATAAGAGTGGTTTTACAGACTGAACAAAAGTGCTTAAATACTGTTTTGCTCATTTAGTTTGGTTCTGCTAGTTATTTGAAAATTCATTCATTGGTTTACAAATATTGATTGATCAACCACCTTACACAGTGCCAGTCACAAGACTCTGGCAATAAAAAGATGATTAAGGTAGTCTCTCTGCATCTTTTCCCCCATTCTCCCCCTTCCCTCTCTCAGCCGATAACCCTCCAAGCGATCTCCATATCTATGATCCTTTTCTTCTTCCGGTTGTTTGCTTTGTTTGTTTTTTTTAGATTCAGTTGTTGATAGTTGTGAATTTGTTGCCATTGTAGTGTTCGTGGTTTTGATCTTCTTTTTCTTAAATAAGT
>PVKM010027457.1:0-18787 GCA_004027735.1 Carollia perspicillata
CGGTCTCTCCTCTCTTAGTTTTCCTCAGACCTTGTAAAATTTACATTTCATCAGGCTGGAAACCAAAACCCATTGTGAACAAGAAAAATAACACTCCAAAAATATCAGCTATTCATAACATTTCTCCTTTTGCAAATTACATTATCCACTCCCTTCCATGTGACCTTCGCCTAATGTGCAGTTTCCTATTTGTCCAAACGACTGGAGCAAGAGCAGGAAAACAGCCACAGCCCAGGGCAGGGAAAGTAACTCTTTTATTACATATATATCAGAAATAGAATATTGGTGGCGGGCTTTGAATTTCCCTAATCGACCGCCGTCAACCGCAGAGGTTAGCGACAGATGTGCCTGAAGGAGCACCGTGTAATGCAGAGGAAAGGCCTTGCCTCAGGCAAACGGGTTCAAACCCCAGCTCCACCCTGAGCAAAATTACTTGAGTATCCTGACCTGCAGATTCCTCAACTGTCAACTGAGGATAATAATACATACCTGAATGTAGTAGTATAAGAACTAATGAAGAAATATAAGTAAACTTTCTGCAGTGTGGTACTCAACACATGACATTATTTACTACTAGTTATACAGGAAATGTATTGGTAAATTTGGGGAGCAATTTGAAGTTCTTCCAAACCTGGTCCATAAAAAAAATCCAAGCTGATAAATTACCAGGTGATTTTTTTTTTTATATCTTCAGGGGAGAGCTTGGTATAGATTACTGACACTTCAGGATCAGAGGACCCCTAAATGTGACTTTAAAGTATGGCAACATTGACGTAAGATTGCTTTGATAAACTTCTCAAATGTGTGTATATTGTGTGCTGTAACACACTCATACACCTTCAAGTTTTGCTGACCGAGTGACGGTAAACAGAGTTTCACTGTCCTCAGGTTAATGGTTGGTACAGACTAACACTTTCCTTAGGAGAGCCAGAAAGCCCATTTCGACCACTTTTTAACATGTGGATCTTTTGTCCAGGGTCCAGATGTCCCTTGATGACTTAATTGCCCTCTTTAATTCAACTCATCTGTGGGGCTTTAGCTCTTAACATCCTTTCAAATACATTCTCTCTCGACTCTCCCCATGATAAGTAGAGCTATTTATCCTGTATATCAGGCTCTGTGCTACTTAAGACCCACTTAAGACTCATGAATGACCCAGTAAAACCGGTAATACTATTCTTCTCAGTTGGACAGGCAAGAAAACAAAGACTTGGTAAGATTAAATAACCAGCCAAAGATCACACCATCAGTGTTTGGTAGAGTTCAGATTTGATCCTGTGCAGTCTGACATTTGCTCGTTCTCTTAACTGCACTATATGCAGCCTGTGTGAGGGATTATCCCATTTAAAAGAGGAGAAACCTAAGCTCCGGTTGAATAAGTGATTGTCTAAATTCACATTATTGGTGGTTGGTGGACCGGGCTGGGACTCTCTCCTTGGTCTTTTAACTTCATGTCAAAGTACACTTTCCACACGTCCTTGAGCCCTCCATTTCAACAGAAGTCTTTTCCTGGGGCTCTGAGCAGTGTGAGGGGGTCCAGTGTACCTGCTGAGTGAAGCCATGGCTGATCTTATGCTGGGTCATGGCTTGTGTGATGTGACCCCTGTTTTAAAGGTTGCTTGTTTAGAATGAGAGATGGGCTAAAAGAACCTCTGATTTAATACTGGGGGTAGGATTGGAAGTGGGAGAAACATACCATATGTAAAATGTTTGCTGTTGTATTCTGACCTCTAGACTGAGCTTACAGTTGCTAAAATATCTTCTCCAACTACCTGAAAGTTTTTCCTTGTGTGTCTTTAAGACTCAGCTCAAATACCTTCTCTCCTGTGGAATCTTTGCCAATGTTTCCCCCTCTCCCACAGTATGATTAAAGTTGATCTCTCCTTCCCTGTGTGCCCTTTATTACTCCTCTGTTACAGCATAACTTGGAGATAGGGTATTTTTATGTATATGTATGTGTATGTGTATGTGTATGTGTATGTGTATGTGTATGTGTATATGTATATGTATATGTATATGTATATGTATATGTATATGTATGCCCATCTCACAATGCATTTATGATCACAAGGAGAGAGGCTGTGTTTGAGTTAGATTAGTGTTTGGCCCGGTAAGTACCTTTAAGTGTTTGCTGAGTTACATTAACTTTACTGTGGTCTATTAATCTTGTAAAATGGGCAGGTCCTCTCTGTAAGTGGTTATTTCCTGAGAACCTAGGGTTTGGGTTGAGCCGAAGGAATCTCTATTCAGGGCTATAAACTTGGAGCTGAGAATAGCCTGGGCCCACCCTGGGGATTTTGAGGCCAAATGCTCATGGATCTTGGCATCTATTCCCAGCCTGAAATTTTGAATGCTTTTTTTCTGGGATGATTTATGACAATGAAACTCATTGTTCTCTTATGTCCACCGGGTCAACAATGTTTGTCATTATGCTCACTCTTGCTGACATGAAGGCTATATAGTCAAAATGTGCTATTTGACTGGCAGGTATATTGGAGTCCATTTTTTTCCAGGTGGCAAGCACTAGTTAAAGGTATACTCACCAATGCACAGACAGATCTTATCTTCTGGGGCTGAGCAATGTCTCTAAGCCACTCCTACTGCCACGGCTCCCTCAGACAAGACCAGCCCCAGGGATCTGCGCTAGAAAAGCTTCTTTCCTCACTATCACTTAGTTCCAGGTTCCCGCGGTCTTCTGCTAGTTGACTGAGGCCTCATTCTTTCCAGAACACTATTGGCACAGGGGAGTTGCTCACTGTACGTATGTGATCTCATATGAAGCCTTTAAGCAATTTACTCTGGCTACTTCAAAAAAGTAGAAAAAATGGTTATCTTAGAGATTATGGTTAAAATTGCTCTGTGATTGATCAGTGTAGTGGGCCCTTTTATAAAACTAGTCATCTATCTCTGTGGCTTTGCTGAGCCCCCGGTGAACAGCTGCACACACACCCTCACTCCCACCCCACTCTGCCTTCTACTCAATACCCAGACAGCCAGAGACCAGGTCCTTTCATAAGAGTCTTTAAAAATAGTGTTTAAACCTATCCTCTTCCCTCCAGGCATACTCCACATTTTTCTGTTCTTCTAGCTGGAGAACCCATTAAGAGGTTAAAAGCATGAATTCTGCTGTTAGCTGTGTAACCTCAGTCAAGTGATGACTTCAGTGAATTTCAGTTTCTTCATCTACAAAAGGGATACTAATACCCTATCTGTCTCACGTGATTCTTGTAGGATTAAATGAGATCATCAATGTAAAGCAATTAGAACAGCACTGGGCATACATTAAGCATGTAGCAAATCATTCGAGTAATTACCATTATCATCATCATTATTATTCTTTGACTCCATCCTTACTCACCTTAGATAGAGCCTGGAATGTTCTTAACCTCTATTTCGCCAAGTTAATATCATTTTCAGGTTTCCCTTTAAAAGTAAATTCCTATAGAAAACATTTTCTGAGGCCCTCCCTCCCCCAACAATACAAAATCTGGGCTAAGGCGCTCATTTTTGTGTGTATTGTCTCCTTAGCAACCTGTACTTCCTTGAGGTATCACCCATCACATTGTATTATAATGGTCATCCGTCTTTCCCATTAGAATGTGAGTACATTCTGGGTGCCTGGACCTTGGTCATTAATTGTCAAAGAGATGAAAGAAAGAAAAACAATGAGTAAACAGCTTTCTACTTGTGAGACTGCTCTTGAGCTTTGTTCTTTTTTAATCTTTATGACACCTAAATATAGTAGTCGTCCTCTGTGCTCTACACCTGAAACTAATACAAAATGATATTGAATGTAAACTGTGATTTTAAAAAGTTTAAGGAAAAAAAATTATATATATAAATCCCTTATTCGTAGTTTCACTTTGTGTAGTTTCACTTTTAGTTACCCATAGTGTACCACAATCTGAAAACATTTCATGGAAAGTTCCAGAAATAAACAATTTATAAGTTTTAAATTGCACACTGTTCAGAGTAGAATGGTGAAATCTCAGGTTGTCCTGTTCCATCTTTCCCCGGAATTGAACCATCCCTTTGTCCAGCATATCCGCACTGTATATGCTGCTGGCCTGCTAGTCACTTAGCAGATCAATGGTCATGTATTAAAGGGACTATTTCATAATGGCCCTAAACTACAAGAATAGTGATGCTGGCAATTCTGATATGTCAAGAGAAGCATTAAAGTGACCCTCTCAAGTGGAAAGGTGAGTACAGCACAATAAGGCATGAGACCACACGAACATAGCTTTTATGACAGCATATACTTATAATTGTTCTATTTTATGGTTAGTTGTTAATCTCTTACAGTGGCTGATCTATGAATTGAAGTTTATCATCTATATGTATGTGTATGTGTGTGTGAAGAAACAGTATGCATAGAGTTCCATACTATCTGCAGTTTCAGGCACCCACTGGGGGTCTTGGCATGCATTCTGTGTGGATAAGGGGGGGCGACTATATCACTTTCTATGTTTTTCTCTAAGTCTACATGCTCTTGGTCCCTGGTTGAGTGAAGGGCAGTTTCCTGTGAAGTGACCTGCAAAAACAAGACTCAGAATTCTCTCAAATCACAATGCGCAGTGCAGTCAGCTCAGGCATTTGCTTGAGAACTAGCCATAGGCAATTTGATCCTCTTGTCTTCCACCTTCCTAGCCATTGCCCTTCCTGCTGCGCCACTGTACGTTTAGAGAAATGTGACATCTTTTTAACATCAAGCTGAATATAACAATCTAGAAAGTAGTGTATAGTAAATTATAGTGCATTGTTTCACTTTAACGATATGGAAAAGGCAGGCAGAATTGACTGCATTTGTGTTAGAACAGAAGATATGAATTCATTTTCACTCACAGATTGTCTCACTGTCAAATCTCTTAGCACCATGTTAAATGTTTCCAGTTTCATGAATTCAGATAGAAATCACTTAGCACCCTTTAGAAATCCACAGGGGGAAGCTGCTATTAGTCTCGAGTCCCTCCTCCTTTGAATACTCCCTCCCCTTTTTTTCAGGCGTCTGTATAGGCTGGGCGTATTCCAGACAGGTGAGACAGTATGGGCACTGTGCCAGGGCGCTCTCTCCAGGTAGCCCATAGGAGTGAGCTGGAGACATCTTTGTCACCATTGACATTCATTGCCACTTCTGATTTGGGGCTGTTGCCTGTTGTGCCCAATTTCACACCTCACTTTTTCCTACCAAGGTTAGCTCAGGTTCCTGATGATCCCCACTGCCTCCTATACAAGTTCTCAGCTGGCCTGAACATTAGTTCCACAGGGTCCGAGCCCTGCCCCATCATGATTAGTCTCTTGAGGAGAGTGGGGACATAAATCTTCTTTTCTTATTAGCTCTGCAGGCCAAGAGCTGGAAGCAGAGCCATGTTGGGGCCTCCCTGGAGAAGAGGGTGGTGCATCCAAATGGAAGGGAGAAATTTTAGTATGCTTCTCACTCAGGGCGTAAGTGCTATTTCTATAGAGAGCCATAGGCCATGATTCCAGGCACCTGATACGATTCTTTAACCTTAGTTACATTCACGTGGTTGTTAGTTTGTCATCCCTTTATAATTTCCTTACAGTGACCAGGAAAACAGGGAAACAAATGAACAAGAACACCTTATACAATATCAAGGACCTGTAAGCTTATGTGGGGTAAGGCACCAAAAAGAGGAAATGCTGGGAAAACTTCAAGACTAATGTGGGGTAAGCCACTGAGGGACAGGTTTGTGGTTGATATGCTGAGAGGAGGGAAACAGGCTACGTCTGGGGTGGGGAGCTTGGAACTTGTCTGTACTGAAAGGGGACCCAGCACAGACATTCCTTACCGGTCAAGCAAAGCTATTCTAACAGCAATGAAATATAAAAAGGACTAAAGCTGTCTCAAGGCGAGGAGGAAGGAAGAGTAGAGGTGGATGTTCTACCAAGTGAGGAAAGACACAAGGGGGACGTTCTGAGAGGTGGCAGCTGTGATCCAGATGTTTTCCAGCAAGCAAATGAAAGAACTGAAAAGCAAGTTATAAACTCCTCCGAGTGTGTAGAAACAGCCTGCCTTGCCTTGGCTGAGGATGAAAAGGCTACGAATTGCACAGATGTGTAGAAAAGTTAGGCACAGCACACCCTGTTGGCTGCCCATCCAACACTCCTCTCCTTCCTCCTCCCTAACAGCAACACGATTTCATGTAAGAATGTATTCTTCTTTACAAAGTCATTTTGCTTCACAGGAAGCTGGCCCTCTCTTTCCATTTCCGGAGGATAGTTTAAGACCATGATGACGATCCCCTTCCCAAAGCCTGTGACTGATGTTTAGAAAAGGGTCAGGCTCCAAATCTGCCAACGAGATAAGAAGGAAGGCTGAAGAAAGGCTTCTGGGTTCATTCCTAAGAAAAAAACATGGGGAAAGATGGTCCCTTTTACTCTAGAAATTGTCGTGTCTGGATAGGATACCCGGAACTAGCAGCCATTTGTCACAAGCCTCCTGATGAAGTTAATATATAAACTGGGCAGAGGCAAGGAGATCGTAGGGGGGCTGAGTTGGACCCTGCTGTACCAGTCCTGGAGCAGCCCCTTCCCGGGATTTAGTTAAACCCTTTGAGTTGGGCCTTCCTTGTATCCGTAGTCCAGACAGTCCCAACCAACAGAGAGGGCTTTGGTCTCTAGTAGACCCTTGACCTAAGCCAGAGCATCTTCCTCATCCAGGAATTTTGCAAACTAGGTCTGAAATCTTTGTGGGTCTCAGAGTTCCATTTATTTCCCCTATGACTTAATTTGCTTTCTGTCGCATTTTGGGAGTGAGAATAGGAGGAAAGGTGAATTGGGGAAATTTTCCTCAGAGATCCCCGAAGTTCAGAGGAAAAATGACAAACTTACTTTTCCAAAAGTGCAGGCAGTGCTGAGGTGATGACAGGTGGATTGCCTTTCCCATTAGGGGATTCCGACTGAATGGAAAACGGGAGACACAGAGGTGAGGATTAGCTACGAAGGAAGAAACCAGAGCTGCTGGGTGTCTTGTGAAGCTGGGGACGCAGGGGCGGCTGCCGCTCTGCCTCTTTCCCTGTGCTCACTCCTCACACTTTAGAATCTCCATCTGAGACCAGGCTTTCGCCCTCTCATCAGGCCTCCTCTGTCCTCTTATCCTTGGTGTTCGTTCCCTCTGGGGCACGCGAGGAACTTGCAACTTTTCCTTTTCCTCTTCCAAGTTTTGTTGAGAGAAGAATTTACATCTGAGGCCCCATTCTGGAGAGGAGCCCTCAGCTCTTCTCTGTCCCTGGTTTACTGACTTGGACTAAATACCGGTGGTCTGCCTGTCGAACACAGGCCCCGGGCGCCCTGGGACAGACTCATGCAAGCCTGTCCCTGCCCTGGAGACACAGCTCTGAGCATGATTCTCAGGAGATGGGCTCTCAGTACTTACTAGAGCCCAAACCATGGTATGTTTCTCTACAAAAAATTCTCTAGGATGACTGCATTGTTTTGTTACAATGGATTTGATTTAAGCAGTGGTTCTAATCTCTGACTGCACATTAGAATCGACTGGGGAGATTTTTGAAAGTACTGATCCCACCCAGAATCTTGGGGTGGGGCCTGGGCATAGGATGTTAAAAAGCACTCCATGTCATTTTCATGTAGCCCTGTTTGCCAACCCCTAGCCTAAGGTGTGTGTGTGTGTATATATCTCCTTTATACACGTGGTATAGTATGAGAAAAAGATGCTCTAAAACACACTAATGAGCCCTCCCTAAGCCCCTTAAAAATGTTTTTTAGGCTTGTTTGTTTTAGTGGATGATTTGGGAGTTTATGTTGATCTCAGAAGTTACTGAAAAGGTCAAGGCAGGAGGAGTTGAAAGAAGTTAAAGAGCTACTGCTACCTATCGGCACCACAGAGCTGGGACCGACTGTGCCCGTTGCTTTCGCAATCAGATTGTTTCCCTGCAGGTTAGTTACTGCTAGTCGTGAGCAGGGGCATCAAGAAACAGCTGCAGGAGAATCAGACGTTTTAGATAGGATTAGCTAGATTCACAAAAACCTGGGATCTGGAAAATGTTATATAGGAACTGTCTTTGTGTAAAAAAATTGAAATGGAGTTTTCTCTGATTATAAGTAATATATTCTTACTATAGAAATATTAAAAGGCAGCAAGAAGATAAAAAAATCACCTGTGGTTTTACCACTGCCCATACATAACCATTATTATTTTACGTATAAGCTTCCAGAATTTTCTGTCTACACACAGAAAACCATTTTTTAAAAAAACTACACAACAGAATTATACTGCATATACTGTTTTAATCACTTTTTACTAATAATTATGGCAATTTTTTCATGTCAATAAATGCAGGGTGGGCAAAAGTAGGTTTACAGTTGTGAGTACATAAAACAGAGTTCATTCATGTATTATTGTTCATTAATTATTATATTATTTTCCATACAACTGTAAACAACTGTAAACCTACTTTTCCCCACCCTGATTCACATTCTTTTTTTTTAAAAAAAATTCATTTATTTATTTTTAGACAGAGGGGAAGGGAGGGAGAAAGAGGGGGAGAGATGTGTGGTTGCCTCTCGCACATCCCCCACTGGGGACCTGGCCGCAACCCAGGCATGTGCCCTGACCGGGAATGGAACTGGGGACCCCTTGGTTTGCAGGTCAGTGCCCAATCCACTGAGCCTCACCAGCCAGGGCTGTATTTATATTCTAATCATCATTTTTAGCAACTACATAGAAACCCTTTATAGGGATGTCCACTAACTAACATTAGTTTATTTAACTAATCTCTTGTTAATGGACATTTGAGTAGTCTCCAGTTTTTCATTGTTGTATAACAATGTTGCAATGGAGTGAGGCAGGATCACATTGGGTTTCAAGAATTCAAGCTCCAGAATCAGAGAGCCTCTGGTTCAAAGCTTGGCTCTACCACTATACAGTGCAGCCTTCAGCCGTTTGAGCCCATTGCAGAGGGGGACAAAATCGTACCTACCTCGGAGGGCATGAAAAAGGAGACTGCTTGTAAGCAACACGGCACCTTGCTCAAGGACACTGAGCAAGGACCTTCTAAGGTCAGTGGGAGATATGGAGCCTGGTCTATATTGAGAATTTTAAGCCCACAGCCCAAAATCTGTGCTGGGAGTGTCCTCACTTTGTTGACCCTGCTGCCATCTAGGTCACCCCCATAAGAGTGAGAATGAGGGAGAGGTCAAATCAGGCCAGCAGGCAAACATCACCATACTCACCAGGGCCGGTAAGGAGGGGATGGGTGATGAGCTTGCAGGCTGACTGGGCAGGTTCAGGGCATTGAACTTGGGGACCACGGCAACGCTGACCCTCCGGCGGGGCATGTTCTATAGGAAAACAAGAGACCAGGCCCACTGTCATGGAGTGGGCAGCACCCACAGTTCAGAAAGACCCTGAAAATACCTACTCAGTCCTAATGTTGTAATAACATTCACTGGATATTTGGGCTTTGGGGTGGTGACGGTGTTGGGAGCTGGTGTGGAGAGAGTAGCCCAAGTTGACACAAATTTTCTGTTACTGGTGATGTCTCAACATGTTTCTATTTGAGTTTATTAAGTCCTGAAGACATGAAACAGAAATGATCCCCAGTCTCTGGTTAACATCCTGGATAGCGTATGGAAACTACAGCAATACCAAGGTTCATGCAGCGTATCATGTTCATTTGAGGGATGGGATAGTCAGGAAAACCATGAGCAAGAGAAGGTCAGAGGGTGAGCCAGCAGGGGTGAGGAGCGGAACTAGAGACTCTGTCCAGAGGTTCTCTGCCACCCGTGGATTTGAGAGTGAATGCTCTCCTGGGGGGCTGTGGAAACTTCTGTTGTACTCACTCGGGGAGCCCTGGTATTCCTTGAACATGCGTACCTTTCCCAGAGTGAGGGACATGGACCGCGCAGTGCGAGGGACCCCGTCTTCTGCAACAGGAGGGAACAGAGAGGAGAACTCAGGTAAGTTTTCAGAGTAGGCTCCAGCAGGAAACAGACAGTCAAAAACTAAGCCAAGGTATCTACGGGCCCGAGGCCCCATTGTCACGCTCTTCTCAGATTCTCCGCCTATTGCATCACCACCTCTGTCACAGCGTGTACTTTTGGGGTCTGCACTTTCCCTACGAGGAAAGAGAAAGTATTTTTTAACCTACTACATACAGCCCAGGGCAGCACCAGACAAACTCCCTTGATTTCTTTCTCTGCTGTTTGGTGACTGGTTTTTCGTCCACGTTCTGTGTGAAGATGCAGTCCTTGGAAAGTCTTCACTTCCTGTGGGAGCCTCCGAGCCAGCTCTCTGGGGTCCTGCGCCTCATCTCGGAAGGCGTGCAAGTGCAGAAGCCCGCGCCCAGAGAACTGAGGCCGCCTCCGCGTCCCAAGGAGGCTGCAGGGTCAGCTCGGTTTCAGTTCCCTTTTCTTTTCTTGTGTCTGAGTACTTCAATTTCTTTTCTTGTAGATTCAGCTAATTCTTTTAGACTAGTGCTTGCTTTACTTTATCCAGCAAAAAGTATCTGTGGTCAAAGGGTCTTCGAGTTTTCTAGTCAGCCAAAATCGCAGAGCCAGAAAATATTCTTCATATATGAAGAGTTCGTACACATGATTAAAATACCAGTCTTACAAGTGGGCAAAAGATATAAGCAGAGAATTTATGAGAGTAGAAATACAAATGTCCAGTGAACATTTGAAAAGATAAAAAATACAAATTAAAATATGAGATGACATAGAATTTTGACTCATCAAAGTTAAAGATAGTTTTAAATAGAAAGGACAGGAATGCCAATGGCAAAATGAATTGAGCATTATTATAACCCAGTAAATGGAAATATCATTGGGTTATTTGAAAATTAATTGCTTTAAGAGCCTGATAAATATGTCTTTCCCAAGCTAGTATTTATACTTCTAGAATCTATCTTATGGAAATAATCCAGAAGGTAGATAATCAACATGTTTTATATTTAGAAAAAATATAGGTGTTATTTTAGAAAAAATAGATGCTGTTTTTTTTCTTTTAAATGTATATCACTTGTTTTGAAATCAGAGATATTTTTATTTCACTGTCTTCAGAGTATCAGGCAAAGACAAAGATTGCCAGAAGTCATATAAAGACTTAAAAAATAAACACCATATTAGGGAATGGCCATAGAGTATCTAATGGACACACCTGTTGGGGGGGGGACACACCTGGTGAGTGGGCACACCTGTTGCATGGGTGCTGGCCCCTCTGCACCAGCCCAAGCTGAGCTGTAGCTTGGAAAAATGGTGGAGTGAGAACAAATGTCTGAAAACCACTTGTTCACCATTGAAGACTCAGCTATTGTCTCGCTTCTTCCTGTGAGCACTTTCTCCTCCCCCGAGAAGATTGACAGGGGGGCTGTGCAGCGTGCTCCCACGGAAGTCTGTTTACTTCTGTCACAGCACGGCTACACCGCTCTGCCCCACCACAGGTTTGGGAGCTCTCTGTGGTTCAGAGATGTGTGCCCTTGACTTCTGTATCCCTGTATCTCCTGGGCATACCAGAGGTGCTCAATAAACATCGGTAGACTGAATAGGTAACTGCTTATTTCATAAATCTTGGCTAACGTGGTTCACAGTAGACATTGCGCCTTGCAGGACAATAATGTGAGGGTCCATGTATTAGGGTTCCTTTGACAGCCACGTCCCCAGCTTCCAACCCTGACGGACAGCGGCTTCTTAGAGGCCCAGATGCATGTGGGTCAGGAACCTCGCTGCCAAGATCCCGAGCAGACAGTCTGGAGCTGAGAAGCGTCACTGATATTCCCCAGGAAACTTGTGAAACCTCCTGTTTATAAAGGTTTCTCCATCTGTTCTCGTTTCTGCACTCTCCCTCCTCCTGCTCTTGGTAACACGGATGTTTGCATTCCATGGGATTCCTGTCGCTGAAGTGCCTGTTTCTCCTGCTCACACACGGTCAGCAGCCAGAGCCCCGACCCTGTCAGCTCCCGAGGAGATGGCCTGTTCCAAGGCACTGTCCTCCTCCTCTTCCTGGGCTGCTTCCAGGCCTGCTGACGCGTCTCTCAGTCCCTCACCGGCCACACTCCCCGCATGCATTACCCGCTCTAAAGTCAGGCAAATCTTCTAAAAGTAGAGCGAGAAAATGTCGAGTGGTGTCAACTCATCAGTGACTCCTCATTGCCTAAGGGACAAAGGCCTGGCATGTGGCCCTGGCTCACCAAGTCTTACCTTCAACTTGTCATTTCCATACCCCAACACTGCAACCACATCAAAGGGTTTCGTATTCCTCCCATCCCGACCCCACACCCCTGTACGGGCTGTTGACTCCACCTGGATGCGTTTCTCCCTTTGGCCTGGAGAACCCCTATTTTTACTTTAAAATACTGCCCAGACATCATCCCTCTGTAAAACTTTCCTTGATTCCCTCGCACAGAATCAGGTGGCCCCTCCTCTCTGCCCCAAAGCGATTTTATAGAACGTTTTCAAAGTAGAGTATTTCTTTAAAACGTCTGTCTTGCCCATGAGCCTGCGAGCTGTCTCAGCACCATCTCCTTTTGCCAGGCTCTCACTCCACCCCCATTGCCCGGACTCCGCCTCTCACTGTGACTCTTGCCATAGCAACCTTGTGGGATTCCTCGTCTCTGGCTTTGCCCCAGGGATGTGCTGGCCTTACCATAGTCAGACGGAACCTTCTAACTCCATATGTGATCACGCCATTTCCCTGAGTAAAATTGCTAATACTTTTGAGGGTAGAGTCCAAATTCTTTAATACGTGCAGCCTAGAAGGGGGCCCCAAAGCACAAAGGGTCTGGGGTCTGTCGTTTCACAAAGTAAAGTGAGCTCTCACAGCCTGTGGGCTTCATGTAAGCGGTCAGCTGCTCTGGGTAATTGTGTCAGCACTCAAGAGGCACTTTGGGGCCATTCCTGTTTTCTGGCTCCAGGCCCGCAGGCTCCCTGGAGCAGCTGCTGCGAAGCCCCTGTGGGCAGCACGAGGCAGGGGCAGTGAACCTTGCTCAGCCTCAGAGAGGTCCTAGGGCAGCCCTCAGGCTCAGCCTAGAGACACCAGGGACCCACAAGGCAGCCACAGACCAGGGCAGGACCCTGGTTCCTTACCAGAGGGGCCGCAACTGCGGCTTGAATTCTGATTCGCCAGTTTTTTAAATTCCATGAGCTCCGCATGGTCCTTCTCATACGTCCTCTTCAGGTTCTCCACATACTGCATCATCACCTCCGTTGCCTTTGACATGCGCTTTTCCTGCAGAGAAGGGGAGCATGAGCACCCTGGCATTTAGGGGACAGAAAGGCTCATTGGCACTTGTTGGCACTGAGTGAGGCTCTGGACTGGGAGAATCAAAAGGATACAGGGACCAATGAGACGTGACTCTTTCTTCTAAGAGTTTGCTGTTCACCATGTAAGCTGAGAGGCCCTCACAGTCACCTGCACTTGGAGAAGGAGTACAAGCACTGCCACGACGCCTCAGGTGATGACAGGTGGGAGAGTGACAGCTTGTGTCAGGGAGGCTTCGTGGAGATGGAGTGCAGTGGCTGTAGGGGTGTGGGCACCACCTGCGCATTCAGATATGAACAACAGAAGGGACAGAGCGTTCAGGACAAAAACTCCAAGAGCAAGGGTCCAGAGACAGGAATCCATAGGGTTTGTATCTAGGTAAAGGATTTATTCTTCAAACACGAGTCCTTTGGAGAGTGAAAGGAAGTGCTGTTAACAATTATGTCAGGACCAAAAACCTACCTATAAGACCTGAAACAATAAAATACATAGAAGAAACGGAGGTAGTGAACTTATGGACCCTGGTCTCAGGATTTTATAAATTTGACCCCAAAGGCAAGGTAAGTAAAAGCAAACAAACGAATGGGATATATCAAACTAAAAAGCTCTGCACAGCAAATGAGACCATCAACAAAATAAAAAGGCAACCAACCAAATGCGAGGAGATATTTGCAAACAATACCTCCAGTAAGGAGTTAATACCCTAAATATATAGAGAACACATACAACTCAACAACAAAAAACCAAACAGTCCAATAAAAAAAATTGGCAAGGGACATGAACAGACACTTCTTCCAAGAAGACATACAAATGGCCAACAGAATGTGAAAAGATGTTTAGCTTCACCAATGATAAGGAAAATGCAAATCAAAACTACAATGAGATATACCCTCACACCTATTATAGTGGTTATTATCAATGAGATAATAGATATAACAAGTGTTGGAGAGGCTGTGGAGAAAAAGGAACCCTCATCCACTGCTGGTGGAAATGTAAATTGATATAGACACTATGGGAAACAATAAGGACGTTCCTCAAAAAGTTAAGAATAGAGTTGCCATATGATCCAGCAATACCTCTTCTGGGCATCTACACAAAAATGTGAACACATTTAGCCATAAAGATATATGAACCTCTATGCTGATTGCCGTAGTATTCACAGTGGCCAAGACATGGAAAAGCAGAAGTGTCCTTTAATAGAGAATTGGATAGAGAAGATGTGGTACATATACTCATACACAATGAATACTGCTCAGCCACAAAGAAGGATGAGATACTGCCCTTTGCTATGGCATGGATGGATCTTGAGAACATCATGCAAAGTGAAATAAGTCAGATTAAAAAAACAGGAACCATATGATTTCACTCGGATGTGGGATGTAAAACAGAAAGCAACAAATGAGCAAACAAAATGAGCAAACAAAATGAACAAGCAACAACTTGTAAGTACAGACAACATGGTGGTTCCCAGAGGGGAGGCAGAAGATGATAACATGGGTCCAACAGACGGCGATGGAAGGGGACTTGACTTTGGGTGGTGAATGTGCAGTGTAATAGATGATGTGTCATAGAATCGTACACTTGAAACATATAATTTTATTAACCAACGTCAGCCCAGTAAATTTAATAAAACTTAAAAAGAATTATGCTGGGACAATAGGCAAATACCAGGACTGTCTGGAAAGCCAGGAAGTGCAGGTCACCCCACTTAATTTAAGGATCAGCAAGCAACTGGGTTTGTTCAAGGAAGTAAAACTGGCTAGGGTGGGGTCAGGAAGGGCCTCGTCTTAAAGTAAGTGGGTGACATAACCAGGCCGCCAGTGGAAATCAGACTGATGGGAGTGAGACAGGAGGTGGTAAGCTGTGCCTGAACCAGCCTGGTGGAACTAGAGAGAGGTGAGGACTGAGACTCGGAAGCTAGGGGAGGGAAAGCCATTCGGAGAAGGCTCAAGGCTGAAGTGAACACCACACGGGGCCCTCAAAGCAGGGTTGGGAGAGCTGTACAGATAAGAACATTTTCCTCTGCTTATACCCCTTGGATCCCTCAGAGAGCACAGGCCAGAGCCTGACTGACCACAGAGAGGCATGCTCAGTGACCATGACCTGGAGAAGTTCTCTACAGCTGTGAGCTGAGACCAGCCACTTCCTTTGAGCTCTCCCTTTGTGGCTGCCCCCAGCTGGATTAACTTCCTGGGTGCCGCTGCTGAGTCAGGTGTTTTTCCTCCAGAAGATAGAGGGGTAGGACAGCCAGTGGCTGTCCTTCCTTTGTTCTGCAAGACCTGTTTGGGGCTGTACCCCAGGAATACCCCACTGATGCAATCAATGCAGCAGGACATAGGTCCAAGGTAACAGTGGCAGTGATAACAACATCCAGAGTTTTGCAAGTATTATAGCAACCCTCCACGGCAGACACTATCATCAGCCACATTTCATGGTTGGGGAAGCTGGAGCACAGAGAGCTGGGTAACTGGCCCAAGGCCACACAGTGAATACTGGTGGAGATGAGATTGGACCTCAGGCGTCTGCTCCTATGACACTATCTGGGATCAGGGCAGTGCTGTGCTTTGGGACTTTCAAGTGGCTGAGAGGGAGCCCGGCCTGGGTAGGCCCCCAGCTCTGCCACTCCTACTGCTATTACTGTTCTGAGACTTCCTGTCTTCATCAGGGGATAGGTTATTTACTGTAACAGCATTGCTGGGAGGATTGGATGGAACAAGGCAGTTTTTCCTAGTGCATGTTGGCCAAGTACTAGTCCAACTAGTCCCATGGGGGACTTGAACAGGTATTTTGTGACAAAAATGAAAGGAATGGTGGTGGTTCTTCAGTCAAATACATTTGAGAAATATGGCAGTAAACTTAAACAGGCTCTTCACTGTAAGACTACTCAGAGGCTTGATTATTCCAAGTGTGCGTTAGAAATCTCTAACAAAAGAAGGGAGTATGCAGTAGTTCTCACACTTAGGTGTGCACAGAACGTTTTCCAAAAGAGCTCCTGAGGGTTTAGTGGTCCACCAGAAGAAAACAACTCTGAGAAAAACCACAATAATGTCCATAGGCTGCCTGGCACAGAGGAAGCCTTCAGTAAGTGGTGTCTGTAGTTGTTATGGCCTACATGATTGCTTTAGTTCCTGGGGGCAGAGCAGAGCCGGTCAGCGGGCTGGGAGCTGCAGGGGCTCACCTGGCGGATGGCCCCCACCATCTCAGCCCGGCTGGAGAGGCGGGCAGCCAGGCGGTGCAGGACAGCGATGTCCTCCAGCAGCTTCTGGTAAGTCTCCCGGTGCTCACAGTGCTGCCAGAGAGAAGCTGAAGACTGAGGAGTGAGAAGGAACATCACCTGGGGTCCTCACCGGATGAGCCCTGGTCCCCGTCCTGTCTGAAAGGAGTGGCCTCTGCAGGGCCGGGCTACAGCTTCTTCTGGGGATTAGAGAAGCCCAATGTGGACACTCTATCTGAGAGGGGACCCCCAAAAACTGGAGAGCAAATTATCTTCTGGAGAGTGGGTTCCCTGTAGTACAGGCGTCCCCCGCTAGGTGAATATTCTAGGAACCCATCTGTATCAGTGTACCAGCTGGTGTTGTTGTGAGAGGCTGCATTCAGCTTTGGTGAATTTTTTGTGAAGGCCCTTTCAACTCATTTGCCCATTTCATGATGGGTGATTTACAAGTACACCTGCCCACACTGTGCTGCATGTTCAGCAGTTTTCGAACAAAAACAACATGACCCCAAGCCTATTCACCCGATCTCACTGTTGCCCTGAGCAACTGTTTTTATTTCCCTGGATGAAAAAAATCCTCAAAGGGAAATGTTTTGCTGATGTGGAAGAGGTGACACAAAAAACAGCATAAGCACTGAAAGGCATCAAAATCAACAAGTTCAAAAACAGTTTTGAGCAGTAGGAAAAAAGTCCTAATAGATATATTGCATCAAATGGAGAGTACTGTGAAGGTGACTGAAGTTTCAACATGTAAGAATAAATGAGTAATTTTTGGTAAATAAATTCCAGGGTTTTGGGGGTCTCCCCTCATACTTAGTGGACTGAATGAAGGGAATCGCATCTAGGTCTCTGGTTCCCAAGGAGCTCCCTTTGCCATCCCAGCCCTCTGCTGAGGAGCTCCCAAAGGCTCACAGTGCTTACCCACTGCCCTGAGGTGTCCCAGACCTTCAGGATCTCTGCCTCAGCTCCTCCCACCACTCTGAGGAAGGCTGTCTGGCTCAGGGCCTTGGCCTGATTCCTCATTTCAGGAGATGCTGCTAGGGGACTGCGAAAAGCAGGACCCCCAGCACAGCCCTTGGAGAAGCCCCTCCTCTGAGGGGTCCCCAGTCAGGATCCACAATTACCGTAATGGAAGCTTTGAAGTTTTCCAGTTCCTTCTCAGTGTTCTCTTCCGTCAGGTTGCGTTCCCTTTCAGCCTGGTTAATTCTAGATTCCAGGGTATAGCTGTCATTTCTAAAGGCCAAGGACAGTTGTACAAACACGTTCTGTTGGGAACAAGAGTATAGGAGAGGTGCTCGGAGGAATTATTGCAGAGAACAAGGCTGCAGGTGTGTTCCTTGCATGAGCATTTTACATCAGTTCCTGGAACCAGTCGCCAAAGCAGCCGTGTACCTGTGAAATTCCTTTTATAGTCAACTGCACAAAGGATGGTGGAATGGTAACCTGAGGTCCATGCTAGGTCCTTCACAGAACCGAAAGACCAGTGCATTTTACTGAGGAATAATAAGAGAATAACACTTGGCTTTTCCCTGAACCTCAAGAAAATAACATCCTGTATTTAGGTTTAGATAAGCTTGGCCAACACAACTGATTGTGTAAGCAGTTTGGACTCACGCAAGGATTTATTACACGTAGATTTTGGAGGTTTCACATAAAACTACTATAAAGAAAATTAGAGGTGTAAGCCCTGTTGACTTAGAGCAAACTTGAACTAGCATCTTGCCTAAGTATTCCAAGGGCTCCATCGAAAGCAGCTTTAAGAGCTGCCAGGAGATTAAGTAAGCCCAGGTACGATCCCAACAGGAGCTTTCTGGAACAAATATTCCATGCCAGAAACGCAGCCTGTATGAATGAACTCTGAGAGGTGATATTGATCAGACACAGAATTCCTGGAATAATAGGAAACTACTGGGGGAAATAGATGGACTACACAGGAAGGAAGCAATGGCCTTTATTTTATTTTTACAGCTTTCATTGCCCTGCATGAGTCAAATGGAAGCAGATTTATACTGTTGGGGAGGCATAACTCTGCCTGAGCTTCTGAAGTGCATGTAACAAGGCCCATGATGGGCAGAAACCTCCAGACAGAGAACTGAAGGCCCTGAATGGACCCAGTGATGGTGATGATGGGAAAGTTACTCTTCATTGAGCACCTACTATATCCCAGCAATGCTACGAGTTGTAGGCACCTTTGCTCACTTACTCACACAAAACCCTCTCTATAGGAACTGCTATGTCCATCTGTGGTTAAAGAGACCGAGACCAGAGAGGGATTAACTTGTTCAAGGTGACACAGTAGCAGCGCCAGGATTCAAGCATGGACTGATTCCAGAGTC
>PVKM010027458.1:0-18761 GCA_004027735.1 Carollia perspicillata
TCAATGCCCATGGATTAGAGAAGTGTATCTGGTCTCACCTCAAAGAGGACTGAAGTGTAGTGGTTCTGAGAGGCACAGGCTTGGAAACAGACAACCCTCAACAATGTCCGCTGAGTTAGGGTTAATTGAACTAGTGCAGTGAAGGCAGTATTTTCCCTGGCACATAGTCAACACTCAATAACTGTTAGCAGTTACTGTTATCGGTGGTATAGCTAGTGGCCTTTACGCTTAGAGGCAAGAGCTGATTGTAAAGGTGAATATACCAAAGAAGGAAGGGGTTCTCCCCCTTCTTACCTGTTCTGAACCATAATTCTTCCTGCTCCCATGTGTGTTAGGAAGGGATAAGTAGGCTGACAGCCCACTTTGGGAACTTTTTAAAAAAAAGATTTTATTTGTTTATTTTTAGACAGAGGGGAAGGGAGAGAGAAAGAGAGGAAGAGAAACATCAATGTGTGGTTGCCTCTCACTCGACCCCTACTGAGGACCTGGCCTGCATCCCAGGCATGTGCCCTGACTGGGAATCGAACCAATGATCCTTTGGTTCACAGATGGGCACTCAATCCACTGAGCCACACCAGCCAGGGCTGGAAAGTCTTTAAATAGAAAATAAGTACATAACACTTTAGAGTATTAATTCTTAGATCATAAGAAATATAATTTCCCACATATTTAATTTTTTTCCTCTTTTAAAGATGCACCAATATTTCTGCCAGGAAATAGTTAAAGCTTTTTCTGTTTTCTGTGTAATCTTGTTTCTATAGGTCTTAGTGCTGATCTTGGTACTCCCCTGCAGAAAACCCTCAAATGGGTTTTCTTGTCCCATCAGGACAAATTCCTGCTCTCCAGCCTCTCTTCTGCCATCCCAAGTTTACTACATGCCCTTTAATGTATTAATTTGTATAATCCTTTGCACTCTGAGAGGTAGATATGATAATTCTGATTCAAATAGTGCAAATCTTGTCTGCAGCCTTGAAACTTTGAGTTTTCCTGTTTATCAATTGTTGGGAAAAGAAACTGGTTCAGTAAGAAAGGACAATTAATGCAGGTGTAGGAGGAAATCAAATCCTAAAAGGGTAAAGCTGTCTAGAAGGAAATCGTTGATAAAGTTGAAAACTGGAAACGTTCACAGGAATAACATCCCATTCTGTGCTTCGTAAACCTTAAAGAATTTCTTGTAGGCTCTCCTTTAAGATGCCCACTTGGGGGTCATCTGGACTTCTAAAGTTTAAAGTTACCACCTGTGAAATATTACCTTTAATTCAAAAAATAGTACACGATCATTGGTTTTTATAGGTAACAGTATTTGTATCAGTGCTTGCAACTTACAGAAGGGTTTGATTTTATTGTCATTCTGCAGGAGATCCTAAAAATAATTCTTTCTCTTTTCTCTGTGGCTGTAGAGTAACTTAAAACTCTGATAGAGTCTGACAGAGTCAAGACTCTGATAGTTTCTATTTCTTAAATCCACGTGGGAAATTTTATTTCAATTGTTAAATCTTTGAAACCTAAAATAAGTTTAAAAACATAGACCATAGCATGAAAGATCCTCTTATTCCTATGTTATATACCATGTCACGGTTACAGAGCAGAATTTTATGCATGAAATCCCTTAATCATCAAAACAATCTTTCAAGGTTGTGTCAGTGATGGAGAAGCTGAGTTCTGTAGGGGACAAATGCCTCACAGTTGAAATTAGACTTGGTTCTAACATTTACTGTGGCATCTTGAGTTATTTATAGTTACTTTTTTTTTTACCCATACTTTCCGTTGTAAAATGTGTTTAATACCTGCTGGGTAGCTGTGATAAAATACATAGTTTGTTTATTGTGTACTATTTCTTTCTATCCTCTGCATGCCAAAATGAGAACACTGACATTCAGAGAGTTGTTTTTAACTTAAAAATATATATAGTGCACTTACTAAGTGCCAGACCCTGTTCTTCTAACATGCAGTTTATTTAATGCTCACATCAACCCTAGTCCTTACCTAACAGCTAAGTCAGTCAAGGCACGGTGTGTGAAGTAACTAATGCAAGGTCAAACTACTGGTAAATGGGAGAGTCCTGGACTTACCCGGGTTCTGCTAGTCTGAGAAAAGCTGGGTTTCTCAAAGACCTCCTGGTTTCAGGGCCATATGGGTTTACAGTTCACAAATCTGTATCTCTAGCCTATTGTATTACAGTCTTATCCCTTCCTAGATTAAAAAAAAATCTTTAAAAGCAGAGAAGTATTTTAATATTTATTTTAACAGTATTTGTTTTTTCTGTCTACAAAATAATTGTTCGTTTTAAGAACTTTGAAGAGTACAAGTTTTTTTTACTTGAAGAAAACAGTCAATATTTTAGTGTTTATTTTTCTAGTCTTTGCATTTGTTAATGCAACGCTTTGCTTCTGTAACATTGTAAGTAAATTTTATAAATGAGTTTTGTGACCTTTTACTGAATGTAATGAACATTTTGTCATTAAGTATACTACAGACTGACGTAAAATGACCACACAGGTGGCTCTGATTTTCTGTCTTTGGATCTTTATCTCTGCTTAGAGTGGGGCCTTATGTAGAGAAGGCATATGATAAATTTTTGTTGAATGAGTAAAAATTATAAACCTATAGTTTGTCATATTCTATAAAGATCTTTTTAATTATCCAGAGAAACTTCATTACATTTAGACTATGGACTGAATATTTGCATTGACATTAGATATTGATTTTGAAGATAATACCTAGAACATGTAATGTTTTATTACTAACTGCAAAATATTAGCACAAGATTAATTTTTGTTATATTTACTTACTTTATATATTTAACATGTTTATTCTAAAGAAAAGTTCTTCATCCCTGTATGTGTTCCACACTGTCAGGAAACTTTCTAAAACTTAGCCCCACTTAATGTCATTCCTTAACTAGACCCCCCCAGTGTCACTTCAGGACGCCTACGGGCGTCACCCAAGTACCTTTGCCATCTTTGTTCTCCAGTGCTCCTCTGCATGTGCCCTAGAAACAACCTAGACTGCATGCCAGTGTCCAGGACAGCCTGTGCTTTCCTGCCCAGTGTCTTCTTCCTGTTCATTCTCTTCCTTATCCCACGTGTCTACCTACCAGCCCAGATGTACCTTTCAGAGTTGTTTCCAGAGCCTCTTCTTCCACAGGTCACCGTTGGCCCCTTTCCTGCAGCTAATCTTAATCCTGTTCACTCTAATGCTCTGCACCCATGGCTCCTACTCTGCTAGTTTCTGAGGGGCTGGTGTGTCTTGTCGTGTGTAATCCTTCAAGGTAGGTTAGTTGTGTCTTTACTTTCCGTCTCTGTTGGTGCCACTGAGATCTTGGTGGGGCAGTTGCTGAGTCGGCAATTGGTTAGGTGGTTGTGAGTGACCTTCCAAACCAGCAGAAATGCATCTAGTTAATCATCTGTGAGTACAGATGAATGTTGCTTTACTGAAAATAAGATGGTAGTGAAAGAAGAACCAGAACTCTCACATACTAGTAATGCCAAGGTGAGGAGATGGAAAAGTCATTCTCAAAATTAATAGCAGTAGCAATAACAATATAAAATGCTTGGAAATAAATGACTATCATGCATAATATATGAATAAAACTAGTAAGTATTAATAAGAGATGTAAAAGATTCTTAGAATTTATAGAAACATTTTGGATAAGAATGATGAATATTCTGGAGATTTCAGCTCTATCCAGATTAATTTATAAATTTATCACAATCTTTACCTTATAAAATTGAGTAATTTTTTTGAATGACAAAGTAACCTAAATTTATCTGTAAGAAGAAATAACTAAGAATAGTTATGACAATTTTAAAAAGGAGAAAAATAAAGATATTAACTGATAGTCTTTACAGTACAAGATTTAAGATATCAGTGGACCATATTGAAGCCCCATATATAGATCATAGTATATACAATTACTTTATTTGTAATAAAGTAAACATCACGAGTCATTGGAAAAGTTATTAATTATTCAACAACTAATGCTAGGAAAATTAGTTATTGGGGAAGGGGAGGAATAGGTTATATCCTCATGTTTAAGCCAAGTACATTCTAGGAGGAATAAGTGGTAAATGTTACAAAGGAAAATATAATACAAAAAAAATAATAGGTAAAAACTAGCACTAGGATCTAAAAAGACTTTTCTAAAGCTAAAAGCAATGAAAAAAATCATAGGAAAAGATTGATAATACTTGATTACATAAGAATGTAGAAATAATTGTATGCCAAAACAAAATTAAAATGTAAGGGACACTGTAGTGGAAAATACTTGCAACATAGAATAGTCAAAAGATTGCCCTTACTATATAAAGAGCCCTTATGAGTAAATAAGAAAAATACTTAACATTCAAATTTTAAAAGAAGCAGATGTGAACAAATAAAGCCATAAAGAAATACAAAGAGAAAAACAAGTATATTTGAAACTAATATCATTATACTTACCTGGCGGGAGAGATACCATGATCACAAAGGTGGTTTTCCCAGGGTGAAGCTCACCCATTGCACTCTGCATGTGCTGATCCTTGCGATTTCCCCAAATGTGGGGAACTCAACTGCATAATTTGTGTGGGGGGCTGTGTTCACGTTCTCACTGGTAAAAAGGAAAAATTAATATCAGTGTAAATTGAAATAGTACAGATTAAACACTGATGAAATACTTTTATCCTTGTCTGACTTGAAAAAGATTGAAATTTCATACTTAAAGTTGATATAATGAAATGGACACTAGTGTATTACTTATTGATAGGTATGTAAATCACTGTGGACTTTTTTTGGAAAACAGTTTTTACAGTTTGATCCTGTATTTCCACTCTAGTGATTTTCCTAAAAGAAGTGGAAAAATACTTTGTATTAGTAACTTGTGTAAGAGAGCACTCCAAAACTGAGTGGCTTAAACAATACATTATCTCCGTTTCTGTGGGTCAGGAATCCCTTTGCAGCACCCTGGGTGCCTCTGACTCAGTTCTCACTAACACCTGCAGTCAAGATGTGGCCAGGCTGCAGTCATCTAAAGGCTTGACTGGTGAATAATTTGCCTCCAGACAGGCATCAGGTCTTTGCTCCCTTGGCTGCAGGCATCTGTTCTCAGGGCCTCCCCATAGAGCTACTTAAAACACCTTACCAGGGGCAGCCCGAGCTCTAGGGAAAGGATCACAGACTGCGTGAATACTGAAAGATGGGTTTTATGGAATATTTTGGACACTGACTCCTATAATGATTAGTGTAGTTAGTATAGTTAGGTTAGTGTACAAAGGTTTTCATTATAGTTTTTAAAAAATTTATAATGGCAAAAAAGAAATACATAATTACATATACACAAAGAAAAACATAAGGAACTGATTTAAATGTTCCATGCCAAAAGAATGGTTAAGTTAAGCTGCATCCACACAGTGGTAGTGAAATTGCATAATGATAATAATTTCTACCTTTTTTGAGTGTCACTCATGTTCTAAGCATTTGCTAGAAAATATTTCTGATTCTGACAATAATCATGTAGGGTGGCAGTTACTATCCTCATTTTACAGATGAAAAAGTTAATGCTCCAAGACAGGGTATAGCTGATGGAGTTCTAGCACTGGGAAGTCCTTCTAGGGTTATCTGATTTCAAAGATCTGTGACCAGAGTGCCGTTTAAATATGTTATGAAGAAGAATGACAAGTGGAAGACTTTTTGAAAAGTGATCCATTTGTGCACATTTTATGTATGCGTAAGAAAAAAGAAATAGTTGTAAATGTTATCTTTTAATCTAGAATAATAGTTTAAAAATTTTTAAACTTTATTTCATTCTAAATCTTCTACATTTGTATGTATTCCATTTATGATCATTTTCAATAGTTAGGTCCCTGTAAAGTATTTTAGCTCCTTCTAATCCCCAAGGAAAAACCACTGGCAAAACTTACACATGCAGTTTTATGTGAGATTGAAAGTTTTCTTGGTAATAAGTCATCCTATTCCCTTTAATTTGGTCTTCTAGATGACTGATCTCTCTTTACCCAACTATCTGATGGCATCTTCAGTGGGACTGCTTCCTACCCAGCTCCTGAATTCCTACCTCGGTACCACCTTGCGAACCATGGAAGATGTCATCACAGAACAGACCATTAGTGGATATTTTGTTTTTTGTTTACAGGTGAGTTGAAAGCCAAGGGTTGCCTTTTTTATCCCTGTGTGACATTGCTGTTTTAAACCTAACATATTTTATTGAAAATAATTTAAGAAGACTTTTCCTTTTCATGTCTTTCCTTATTCTTTCATTTTACTTAATATTTTGACAACATTTATATTTTTTATTGTGTGCCTATATGGAAGTATATAGAACTGAATTGATACCTATGAATATTCTCTTAAAAAAGGGAATAACAAAAACCAGGTTCTTTCTGCAGTGATTATTTTCAAAGTCCTCACTAAATCAAATACTAAATACTGTATTTTGAGTTAGTGCGAAGTGTTACTACTGTTTCTAAAGATAATTTTAGTGAGATTTAGTGAGGTTGGATTTTTATCTTAGTTACTTTATCTTCAAATTATTGAACTCTTCTATTGGTACTTTTTAGAATATTATACAGGCAATGTAAATTATTTTCTGGTATATTTTGAGGTAGAACAAATGTTTTTCAGAAAGTGTTGCTTTATAAAACGTAAAGTATTCTGCTGTCAATCTAAATAAGATTTTTTATAATGGAGTATTATTACCATGCAAATTGTAATATAGTTTGGGGTGTATATAATACCATATTAGAGGTTGATAAAAGAGGAGAGTCCTGCTATGTAGACACATTTATTCGGTGCTTTTAAATTGCATATAGGAAGACTTAAAATTTTATTTCTTTAGTTGTGATACATTTTACTCCTGAGACATACCAAAATATAAAATTAGCATAAATTTTGATGATTTAGTAAGGTGATGCTGATGATGAAGGTGATAGCTAACCTTTAATGAGTGCTTTACATGCCATGTACAAGATCTGCCCAGAAGGTATCCAGCCATGTAATATGCGAAATAGAGACATCTACTGAAGAAGATACAAGATACAAAGAATATTGTACATAGGACAATGACACCTCAGTCACCTTCAAAGTAGTCACGTTGGGACCTCACACAGTTCTCCTCATCTCCATCAACTGCCCCATCATATTTTCCTGAATCTCACTGATGGTCTGAAATTTCTTCCCTTTCAGAAGTGATTTTAGTTTTGGGAAAAGGCAGCCCAGATTCATAGGGAGCCAAATCTGGGCTGAGGGGGGCTGAGTCACCTAGGTGATTTGATGTTTCGCAAAAAACTCTGCACCAGACATGATGCATGAGTGGGCATGTTGTCATGATGAAGCTGCCAATCACCAATTGCCCATAGCTGCAGCTGCCTGAATCATCTGAATAGTTTCCACAGAGGAATGTTCAAACTTAACACAAAATTTGATGCAGACTTGTTGCTCTACTCATGCAGGTATTTGGAATGCAACTGGCCACACATTCCACTTGTTCACTCAACAGAATCTACTGCCCCCACTGACTAGTACAGTGAAATTGTCGTTGTTCACACATTACTCATTCCAGTCCACTCTGACTGCCATGTTGCATTGAAGGCATGCAAACCGTTGTTGTTATATTAACAAAGACTTCACTTTTTCTGGACAGACCTCGTATTTAAGCTCATTTAATTCCTAGCAGAATCGTAGGAGGTCTGTGCTTTTATTACCTCAAGACCACTGTGGACCTGTCTTCCCAATACTTCCCTCAGTGATGTAACATTTGCAGCTTAAAATTAATCACGGCAAAAATACTTACACCATGGAAAATGGCAGGTGTTCCAAGTCAAGATTCCCAACCTATGATCTCCAAGAGCTTGTTTGTCAGCACACCAGCAGATAGTGGTTTGTCTAAGGTCACAGATGTAAGGACAGGATGAGGCAGTTGATGACCAGTAGAGACCATTCATGTTCATGACCAGTGAACATAGTCTGCTGAACAATAGTACTAGCTAGATAGCCAGCCAAAATTATTGATGCTGTACTTGTTAGTTTTAATTCATACTATTACTGAATATGTGGTATCATGTTATAGATTTACTGTTAATGACATTTTTCTCATTTTTTGAAGCTACTGTATCTTGTATCAACATTGCTATGGTAAATAAAGCCAGACTGATTTCCTTTGTGCTTATGCAGTACAAGCCTAGTAAACAGTAAGCCCAGGAATTTTTATAATGAACTATAAATAAAGCTTGTCAATAAAAGGACTTGTGAAGGAAAATTTTATACTATTTTTGATATTTGGAGAGTCAGGGTTTTTTCTTTACTGTTTTTAATTCAGAGCTAGATATTTTTAAATAATCTGAAGCTAGGTTTAGAGTTTTTATTATAGTTGGTTTATTTTTATTAGTGCTAATCACTTATTAAGTTTTGTGTGCATTATATTTATGTAATAATTTGTTTAGAATCATCCTGAGTACTGTAATATTCTGAGGTACACTGTATTCTCAGATTTGTTTAGTATAAATTTAAGCACATTTGTTTTTCTTTAGTTTCTTGAAAATGAGTAATCCATTTAAAACCTCTTTTTCTCCCTTCCATTATGTTTTTGAGTAGTTAGAATTCCTCATGTTAACAGCTTTCGGGAGATTTTCAGTATTTAGTACTGTATATTTCTATGCATCTCATTAATTACCTTTGAACACTGGGGTTACAGCAGGCATTTGTCAGTGGTGAATCTTAAAGTGTAGGGTCTTCTTTTTCCACAGTTTTTTTTTACATTGCATAAACTGGCAAATTTAATCTTAGGATACAAAATGGGTAAAAGACAAATATTTTTTAACCTAGGCATTTATGAAAAACAATCACCAAAACAAACAAAAAAAGTGCAGACATATTTGTGCTTTGATCTGATCTTGATATTACAGCTAAATTTGTTTCTGGAAGGACTTAAGTTCAGCTCACAGAAGATAAATGAAAAGCAAGGGGAAAAGAGGGAAATGAGCATAAGAAAAAAGGAGGAAGCTTAGTTTGCAGTTGGTGGAGTTAGGGTCTTTGTGACATTTCTCACATTAGCTAGAAATGAGCCACAAATCTGCGACGGTTTTAGAGCTGTCTGCAGAGTCCACAGTATCTACAGAATTTAGCAACAGCACATAGATGCTTACAGGAGGCACAGCTGTTCCAAATCAAGATTCCCACCTGTAGGAATCTTGCTGCGATCCCATGGTCTGTTCATTCAGTTACTCTTGTCCTTGCCCATATTTTTCTGTGGACCCACCTCCCTTACTCTGGATAAATCTGTCTCCTCTGCTTTGCACTTTTTCCTTTAGGGAAGTCATACAACCAGACAGATTGTTTACAGACATCAGCTGGTCTCTCAGCACTGCCCTATATCCCAGCTGTTTCCTTAGTGACACCTACTAATCCATCTCCCCTCCTCACAGTTTGACTCTTTCTTCTATTTGCCTCTCAATTCTTCAAAGACTTTCTTCTTGCTTAACAGCAAAATCAGGTCTTCTAATGGGAAACCCCTCAGTTTCCATTTGAGAAATCTACTCATCTCCCATGTTTTGCTCATGCTTTCCAGTTGATGGTGAAGAGATTCTGTGCTTGAGGCTTTTGTTTTAATAGAGAAACTTTTTAGAAGTCATTTTTTAAAATTTTACACTTTACCAAGCTTAGAAAGTGGCGTGTGGAGAGCCACTACAAACCAACAGGCCCTGGGGCCCAGAAGGACATCTCCATGTGGATGGAGCCAGCTCACCTGGCTGGGAACCGAAAGGTTCGCCTCTGGGTCTGAGCCTCCTTCCTGTTGTCTTGCCACGTCTGCCACTACCCTCATCTCAGTCAGACTGCAGAACAAGAACACCTTCTTCCCTGAGCATCTTGATTTCTTTTCCACTCTCCTGGTCCATTTACCAGAGTCTTTTCCTCATCTCATCCCTAAATCAGTGTTTCTCAACACTATAGCCAAAGCTTTCTAGTCTTACTCTGAAAACTTTTCTTCTTGGTACATCCATTGCTATTATGTTTGCCTCTGTTAGGGCCCTAGTAAATGTTCAGCTCAGCCTTCATTCCCCATTTCAGATCCATTCACTGCACCTCGAATCCAGCTTGTCTCAAACAGGACTTGGCATCTCACCCATGGCTTAGCATCTCTCCCAATTAGTTCTAACAGTGTTTCCATCTCTATCTCTACATGGTGTCACTTTGCACTGCTAAGTATCAAACTTAGGGTTTTCAGTAATTGTATCTTGTTTTTCTGGGAACTAACATGTTAGAGAAAAAACAAGCTTCAAAGCCCCACCTTTAAAATATCGAATTTGCTTAGAATTGTATTGAGTGATGATACGTACTTCATGGTGACCCCTGACCAAGTTTCAAGTCCCCCCTCATCTGCCTCTCCTCTATCACCGACTTGCCCCCACCTCACCCCAACCACCCTCAGCACTTGGAGTTAGGACACTGTCTCAATAAAATTTAAAATTATGGGTAGGCTTAATACAGCAGTGTTCTGTTTTAGGGTTACTTGTGGTCTGAGCCTTTGGAAGCCTTTGGAAACTTGCTTGGACATCGCACAACACCCACCCCACACTCTTTCTCTTTTAATATTGGTTCCAAGCTCTAGAAAACTGATTTATGAAAGACCTTTGAATAAATACCACTTAGAAGAGATGGCTGCTGAGACATTGGGATGAACTATGTGCTGACTGCCAAAACATAGGGACCACAGCTTCCTGTTGAATGCAAGAAACCAAAGCCACGTGGCTCGACAGACTTCATTGAAATCACATCACTGCTGAGCAACTAAACCAAGACTAGAACCTCACTTTCTGTGTGATGCTTCCCCTAGAATCCCTTTGAGTTGCATTTTCAACCCATTGCTGTGTTTTCCTTTGTTTTTATTTGTTCCTAACTACAGACTTTCACATTCATAATTTCTTGTTAACTTTTGAAGTTTGTTGGAATTTCATTTTTCCAGTGGGTCTTAATATTTCTAATTTTGACTGCACTAGGTATTTCATCTGCAAATGGTGGTGCTTCTAAGTGGGCTTAGAAATGCCTGTGGGCATTTATCATTGTACAGAGATAGAAGCTATATTAATTACATCAGTGACGTTCAGCCAGCTGTTACCTCTGCTGAGTACATCTTATTCCTGAAGGAAGCTTGTTAGTGCAGAGACAGGTGTGACTTTTCTCTTTTTTTATTATTATTTAATAGCATTTTATTTTTATTTTTTTGTATTTTTTCCACTACCATGTAACCCTCTTACACTGTTCTACCCCTGTAATCACTACACTGTTTTCTGTGTCTATGAGTCCTTGTTCCTTTTTGCTCAATCCCTCCACACTAAAATGTCCCTGCTATACTGTTGTCACACAGTAGCTGTCACACTGTTCTCTATCTATGAGTCTGTCTGTATTTTGCTTATTCAGTTTGTTCATTAGATTGCACATATGAGTGAAATCATATGGTATTTGTCCTTCTCTGACTGGCTTATTTCACTTAGCATAATGTTCTCCAGGTCCATCCATGCCGTCATAAAGAGTAACATTTTATTCTTTTTATGGCTGAGTAATATTCCATTGTGTAAATGTCCCATATTTGGTTAACCCACTCATCTACTGATGCACACGTGGGCTGCTTCTGTATCTTGGCAATTACATACAGTACTGCAATGCACATAGGGTTGCTTATGTTTTTTTGAATTAGTGTTTTGGGTCTCTTCAGATACATTTCCAGAAGTGGGATCACAAGGTCAAAAGGCAGACTCAATTTTAATTTTTTGCGGTATCTCCATACTGCTTTCCACAGTGACTGCATCAGTCAGCATTCCTACCAACAGTGCAACAGGGTTTTCCTTTCTCCACATCCTTGCCAGCACTTGCTTATTGATTTATTGATGATAGCCATACTGATAGGTGTGAGACGATATCTTATTGTGATTTTAATTTGCATTTCTCTGATGATTAGTGATGTTGAGCATCTTTTCATATGTCTGTGGGCCATGTGTATGACCTCCTTGGAGAAGTGTGTGTTCAGGGCCTTTGGCCATTTTTTTCATAGGATTGTTTTTTACGTGTTGAATTTAGTAATTCTGGATGTTTACTGCCTATCAGATTAATTGGTGAGTATGTTCTTCCATTCCACATAGGGTTGTCTTTTCATTTTGTTGATGGTCTCCTTGGCTGTGCAAAAACTTTTTAGTGTGATATAATCCCATTAGTTTGTTTTTTCTTTTGTGCCCATTGCCTGGGAAGATACATCGAATAAAATATTGCTACGAGCAGTGTCTGACGTTTTACTTCCTATGTTTTCTTCTAGGATTTTTATGGTTTTGGGTCTAATATTTAAGTCTTTAGTCTATTTTGAATTTATTCTTATATATGGCGTAAGAATGTGGTCTAGTTTTATTTTTTCTGCAAGTATCTGTCCAATTTTCCCAACACCATTTATATTTGAATAAACTATTTTTAGGCCATTATTGTATGTGCTTGCTTCCTCTGTCAAATATCAATTGACTTTAAAGGTATGAGTTTATTTCTGGGCTCTCTATTCTGTTCCATTGATATATATTTGTTTTTATGTCAGTACCATGCTGTTTTGATTACTGTGGCCTTATGGTATAGTTTGATATTATGTAGCATGGTTCCTCCAACTTTGTTCTACTCAGGATCACTGTTCCTATGTGGGGCCTTTTGTGGTTCCATAAAATTTTTTGAAATACTTGTTATAGTTCTGTCAAATACAACATTAGAATCTTGATAGGGATTATGTTGAATCTACAGATTGTTTTGGATAGTGTGGACATTTTTAATGATGTTAATTTTTCCTATCCATGAACATGGTATATGCTTCCAATTATTTGTATCTTCAGTTTTTTCTACAACGTCTTACAATTTTCTGAGTACAAATATTTACACCATTGGTTAGATTTATTCCTAGGTATTTTATTCTTTTTGAAGAAATTGTGAGCGGGATTATTTTCTTAATTTCCCTTTTTGTTAGTTCATTATTGGCTTATAAAATTGCAACTGATTTCTGGATACTGATTTTGTGTCCTATTTTCATGAATTCATTCATCTCACTTCTAGTGGTTTCTAGGTGGATTCTTTGGGGTTCTCTGTTTACAGTATCATATCTGCAAATAATGACGGTTTTACTGCTTTGTTGCCAATTTGGATGCCTTTCATTTTTTCTTCTAGTCTGATTGCTATTGCTAGAAGTTCCAGTACTATGTTGAATACAAGAGAAGAAAGTGGGGATCCCTGTCTAGCTCCCGATCTTTAGGGGAATGCTTATAGTTTTTGCCCATTGAGTATGATGCTGGCAGTGGGTTTGTCATATATGGCCTTTGTTATGTTGAGGTATGTTCTCTCTATGGCTACATTCCTGAGAGTTTTTACATAAATGGGTGCTTTTTCATATCTGTTGATATGATTATGTGATTTTCATCCTTCATTTTGTTTATGTAGTGAATTACATTTATTGATTTGGGAATGTTGTAGCAACCTTGCATTCCCAGAATAAATGCTACTTGATCATGGTATATGATCTTTTTGATATATTGGTATATTAGTTTGCTAGTATTTTGTTGAGGATTTTAGCATCCATGTTCATCAGGGATGTTGGCCTGTAATTTTCTTCTTTTGAAGTGTCTTTATCTGGTTTTAGAATTAGGATAATGCTGGCTCTGTAAAATGAGCTTGGGAGCTTTCCCTCCTTTTGAATTTTTTGAAATAGTTTGAGGAGGAGAGGTGTTAGTTCTTTCCAGAATATTTGGTAAAATTAACCTGTAAAGCCATCCAGTCCAGGGTTTTTGTTTGTAGGGAGTTTTTTGATTACCGCTTCAATTTCAGTAATTGTAATCTGTCTATTCTGATCTCTGATTCTTCTGATTTAGTTTTGGAAGATTATATGTTTCTAGGAATTCATCCACTTAGGCTAGGTTGTCCATTTGGTTGGTATGTAGTTGTTCATAATATTTACTTGCATTTCTTTGTATTTCTTTGGTGTCAGTTATCCTTTTTTTAAGTATTTTTATTGACTATGCTATTATAGTTGTCCCATTTTTTTCTATCCTTTATTCCCTCAGCCCTGCATCCCCTCACACCAGCATTCCCCACCCACTTAGTTCATCTCCATGGGCTGTACTTACAAGTTCTTTGGCTTCTCCATTTCCTATACTATTCTTAACCTCCCCCTGTCTATTTTCTGCCTGCCATTTATGCTTCTTATTCCCAATACCTTCTCCCCCATTCTTCCTACTCCCCCTCCCCACTGATAATCCTCCGTGTATTCTCCAGTACTCTGATTCTGTTCCTGTTCTTCTTGATTGCTTAGTTTGTTTTTAGGTTCAGTTGTTGACAGTTGTGAGTTTATTGTCATTTTACTGTTCATATTTTTCATCTTTTTATTTTTCTTAGATAAGTCCCTTTAACATTTCATACAATAAGTGCTTGGTGATGAATATATCCTTCAACTTGACCTTATCTGGGAAGCACTTTATCTGCTCTTCCATTCTACATGAAGGCTTTGCTGGATAGAGTAATTGTGGATGTAAGTCCTTGCCTTTCATGACTTTGAATACTTCTTTCCAGCCCCTTCTTGCCTGTAAGTTTTCTTGTGAGAAATCAGTTAATAGTCTTACGGGAACTCCTTTGTAGGTAACTCTCTCCTTTTGCTGCTTTTAAGATTCTCTCCTTATCTTTAATCTTGGCTAATGTAATTATGATGTGTCTTGGTGTGTGCTTCCTTGGGTCCAACTTCTTTGGAACCTTCTGGGCTTCCTGGACTTCCTGGAAGTCTGTTTCCTTTGCCAGATTAGGGAAGTTCTCCATTATTTTTTCAAATAAGTTTTCAATTTCTTGGTCTTCCTCTTCTCCTTCTGGCACCCCTAGTATTTGGATGTTGAAACATTGAAAGTTGTCCTGGAGGTTCCTAAGCCTCTCCTCATATTTTCGAATTCTTGTTTTTTCGTTCTGTTCTGGTTGAATGTTTATTTCTTTCTTCTGCTCCAAATTGTTGATTTGAGTCTGTTTCCTTCATTCAACTGTTGGTTCCTTATACATTTTTCTTTATTTCACTTTCCATAGCCTTCACTTTTTTCTCTATTTTGTGACCATACTCAACCATTTCTGTGAGCATCCTGATTACCAGTGTTTTGGACTCTGCATCTGATAGGTTGATTATTTCTTCACTGCTCAGTTGTATTTTTGGAGTTTTTATCTGTTCTTTTATTTGGGCCATAATGCTTTGTCTTTGCATACCTGTTACATTGTAAGGGGTGGAGCTTTAGGTATTCACTGGAGCATGGCAACCCACATCACTGTGTTGCGGCACTGCATATGAGAGAGGGGTGGGAGAGGGAGCAGTACTGCTCACTTGGCTCTTGGCTGACTTTTAGTTACTTTTCCCACAGAGTAACTGAAGGGCAAATTGGGCCCTTCTGGTGCCGATTCCAGAATGGGTAGGCTTTTGTGTATGTATCTAGGACCCTGTGGGTCTCTCCTATGAACTCCTGTGAGGCTTGAAGTTTCTCCCACTGCTGCAACATCTACAGGTTTTTATAGCCAGAGGTTTTGAGGCTTGCTTTTTCCACACTGGAACACTGGGTTGCTTGGTCTATCTTGCTCTCTAGTTGAGCTCAGTTTATCTGCATGCAAATGTGGGACTACCCGCCACTGCTTTGCCTTCCCAGTCCTCCAGCAGCATCCTTGCTGCGCATCTTCTCTGCCCTGGCTGCCCATCTCCACCCCTCCTACCAGTCAGGATAAATGTCTCTTCTTTAACCCCTTGGACGTCAGACTTCCATATAGTTAGATTTTTTGGCAGTGCTGGTTGTTTTTTGTTTTTGAATTCGTTGCTGTCTTTCTTTTGCTTGTCCAAAGAGACACAGTGTATTCACCTATACCTCCATCTTGGCTGGAAGTCTGGTGTCAGTAATTATTTCTCCTCTTTCATTTCTGATTTTATTTATTAGGGTCTCTCTCCTTTTTCTTGATGAGTCTGGTGAAAGTTTTGTCAGTCTTTTTTATCTTATCAGAGAACTAGCTCTTGGATTGATTGATCTTTTTATCATTCTTTTTAGACTCTATTTTGTTTATTTCTGATCTGATCTGATCTTTATCATTTCCTTCCTTTTCACTTTGGGCTTTGTTTATTCTTTTTCAATTTCTTTTTAGTGTAAAGTTGGATAGTTTATTTGTGCTTTTTCTTGTTTTTTTGAGATAGGCCTATAATGCTATGAATTTCTCTCTGAGAACTGCTTTCTTTGTGTCCTAAAGATTTTAGGTTTTTGTGTTCTCATTTTCATTTGTTTCAAGGTGTCTTGATTTCTTCCTTGATCTTGTAGACCCATTCATTGTTTAATAACATGTTACTTAACTTCCATGTCTCTGTATATTTTTCAGTGTTCTTGTGATTGATTACTAGTTTCATAGCATTGTGGTCAGAGAAAATGTTTGATACGATTTCAGTCTTCTTAGATTCATTGAGACTTGTGTCTTAACATGTGGTCTATCCTAAAAAATGTTCCATGTACACTTGAAAAGTATGTATATTCTGCAGTTTGAGGGTGGAATGCTCTGAAAACATCAATGAAATCCATTTAATCTAGTGTGTTATATCAGGCCACTGTCTCCTTGTTGATTTTCTGTCTGACAGATCTATCCATTGGTATCAATGAGGTGTTAAGTCCCCTACTATGACTTATATCTGCTGATTTCTCCTTTTATGTCCATCAAGATTTGCTTTACATATTTAGGTGCTCCTGTGTTGGGTGCATAAATTTTTACTAGGGTTATATGCTCATGTTGGATTGTTCCCTTTATCATTATGTATAGTTTTTCCATGTCTCTTACTGTAGCCTTGGTTTTAAAGTCTCTTTTGTCATATAGGTATTACTGACCCAACTTTTTTTCCCCTTTCCATTTGCACAAAATCATCTTTTTTCATCCCTTTACTTTTAGTCTGTGTGTATCTTTTGATCCGAGGTGGGTCTCCTGGAAACAGATATGTATGAATCTTGTTTTCTTATCCATTCAGTCTTTTGGTTGTAGCATTTAAACCATTTACTTTTAAGGTGATTATTGATAGATATGTATTTATCGCCATTTTATTTTTAAACTATTTTCCTCTCTTTTTTTCCTCTTCTTAAAGGAAGCCCTTTAACATTTGTTACAGTACTGCTTTGGTGTTAACAAACTCCTTTATCCTATTTCTTGCCTGGGAAGCTCTTTATTTCTCCTTCAATTTTAGATGATAGCCTTGCAGGGTAAAATGCTTTGGTTGTATGTCCGTGTTTCTCATCATCTTGAATATTACATGCCAATCCCAAGCCTAAAATGTTTCTGTTAAGAAATCAGATGACAGTCTCATTGGAGCTCCCTTGGAGGTAACTACCTGCTTTTTTCTTTCAGCTTTTAGGTTTCTCTCTCTGTCTTCAATCTTTGCCATTTGAATTATGATGTATCTTGGTGTAAGTCTCTTTGGGTCTACCTTGTTTGGGACTCCCTGCATGTCTTGGACTTTTGTGTCTTTTATTTTACCTGACTAGGGAGGTTTTTGATAAATATTTCTTCGGATAGGTTCTTGATCTCTTGCTCACTCTCTTCTTTTGGTAGCCCCATATTATAGATGTTGTTACGCTTTATGTTGTCCAAAATGTTTCTTAGGCTATTCTCATTCTTTTTCATTCTCTTTTCTTTTTGCTATTCTGCTTGTTTTTTTTTTTTCTGCCTTGTCTTCCAAATCACTGATTTGATCCTTTGTGTTATCTATCCTACTGTTTATACCTTCTAATGTATTGTTAATTTCATCTATTGTATTCTTTCTTTCTGACTGGTCATTTTTTATTGTTTCTATGTTGTTTTTCACATTGTTGATCTCATAATCATTACTCTAAACTATATCTGATAAATTGCTTGCCTCCCTTCATTTAGTTTTTCTGAAGGATTCTCTTGTTTTTTCTTTCAGGGCCTGTTTCTTTGTCTTCCCATTTTGGCCGCCTCTTTGTTTTTGTTTATATATATTAGGTAGGTCTACAAAGACTGGTTCAGATGTTGCTTATCACTTGCCCTGGGCAACCTGGTCAGAGCTATCAGCGATGTACAACTTTTTGCTCCCTCTACTGGGCCTGGGTATGTGCAGAAAGAACCAGGCTGTGCATCAAGGCTGGCTTTTACTAGCGCTAGTCCTTGGGGAAGGGTCAGCTAAAGTCTCAGAACTTCCAGAGACCCCCTTTAGTTGTTAAACTTAATCACTGAGATAACCTTCAGTTGTACTCCTTAGCAGCCTGACTTTAGCTTTATAGGGAGGGGCAGAGTAATTTCTGTGAGCAGAGCTACTGCTTCCCCTCAGGCTGATGCCACTTGGAGGGGAGTGCTCTGCCTGAGAAAGATGGCCTTTGCAGTATGGGTAATGATTGAGCTCAGGAATTCTGGTGGCTGTTCCTTCAGGTCTCTCCACAGAGACTCCAGCCCCAGACTTTCCTCATGCATCTCTTGTCCACTCTGTGCCATCCCTCTGCCAAAGTCCAGAGTAAGTGACTGTGTTGACCCTTTAGGAGGCTCTCTGTGTGTCCAGCCATCTCTCCCTGGCAGATAGAATGCCCACTGCTTTTCATAGCTGTATGTTATCTGGGTTCCTTTCCGGCTCTGTGCTGTAGGCTGCAGAGCCCAGCTTGGGGTTTAGACCCCACACTTCTCAGTGGGAATGCCCTCCCCCACAGGTGCTGAACTATCCCTCTGGAACTTCAGCTGCTGCCCATGGGATCCCAGCCAGCCCTCTC
>PVKM010027459.1:0-18777 GCA_004027735.1 Carollia perspicillata
CGTGTGTCTCGGGCACAACGACGTACACGCTCAGCTTTCACCTCTCACTTAAATGTTTATTTTTAATAACTGAGTAAGCCATTTCTTTTATTTCCCCATCAGCTGCTCTAAAAGGAGAGGAAATGAGAAGAACATCCACAATTTACAGTGAAAGAAAATGAGGAAATTTGATATGGACAGACCATCTGTGGTCTTGTAGATTTGGTGCGGACCTCGGCTCTCTGCAAACCTTATCAAAGATAGAATAATGCACCCCCAACCCCCCAAAATGCCCATGTCCTACCCCCTGGAGCCTGTGAATACATGCCCTGAAAGGACTTTGTGGGCGTGGTTGGAGTAAGGACTTTGTGATGGCAAGGAGATTATCCAGGTATTGGGATGGGCCCAGAGTGCTCAGAAGGTGCCTGGTGGCTGGGAGGGTAGAGAGGAAAGACGCTGCCCTCCAGGCTTTGACGGTTGAGGGCCCACAAGACAAGGAATCCGGCTGCTTCTAGAAGCTGGAAAAGCCAAGAAAACAGATTCTCCCACAAGCTTGGGAAGCAGCCAGCCATGCCAACACCCTGATTCAAGTAAGCCTGGTGAGATCCATTTTGGACTTCTGACCCCAGGAACTGCAAGCTATGTGTGTTCTTTTAAGCTGGTTCATCTGTGGTCATTTGCTGAGCAGCCTCAGGAAACCAATTTACTCACCTGATGCCATGAAGGCCTACAACAGCTTCCCACAGTCCCACAAATGAGGCCAGAGTGAGGACTGCAAAGCCCCTGAGTAAGCCTGGCTCTAACAACCTCCAACCAAAGGAGGCTAAAATACATTTTTTACTGATCTCAAATACATTCCCAATAAGTGACTGATTTAAGGGGTACAAAAAGAAGTAACAGGTATGTGTCTTCTTCAATTCTTCCACACAGGGGCTAGAGGAAGGTGGCCCTGTCCTTCTGGCCTGAGGAAGCTTGTCTGGCCATCAGGCCCAGGGACACCCAGGGCCTCCCATGCCGTCCAGGGAGGAGGGGTGACATTCACTGTTGTCACATCGAGGGGGGCACTCCCTCAAAAATGGGGTCAGTGGCACTCAGTCAAGAGAAACTGCTTTTCTTAGGAAGTCATGTTTATTCTGTATTTTGATTCTAGAACATAAATTGTTTGGGAATCTATCTTTGAAGCTAATTTTAAAATAACAAAGACAATTGTAATAAAGGAGCACATAGAGAAATATTGTTCTTGCTGCCAGATCTCAGTTGGCTGTAGGTGGCCACTGTGCTACGTTCGAACGGTAGGAGTGGTGAGTTGTTGCAGTTTACCCTAAACGAAGGCACCACAGGTTTCCCACTAAGCCAGACAGGTAAGATCTGCTGGGCTGTTCTGTATGGTAGACTGCCGAGTAATACCAGTGAACAATTACCCGTTGTATCAGCAATTTTAAATAGTCGAAACCTAAGTGATTGTTTACAGAAGTGGTCGTTTTACTTTCTGTACAAATATGAAAGAAGTGCTTTTTAGCTTAAAATATAACTGACTGCTTCCTTCTCTTTATTGTCCTTTTTTTTTTTCAAGCCCAGAGGTGGGGTTTCCAAGTTGGGCTGGGACAGGGCTGGAGCCATGGTCCCAACAAAGCCATGCCATTGAAGTTTAGGTTCATAAGAAAATCTAAGTGTTGTTATTATTTCCATGGGTTGGTTTACTTTTACTTTCTAGATAAGAAAACACAGAAGCAAAGGCAGTTAAATCTACTTGCGAAGTTCGCTATCCAGCTAGTATATGGCTGCGCTAGATGTGAACCAAAGTCTGAGTGCAAAGTTTAAGCTCCTTATCAAGAAGTCACTTTGGATTCTATTTTAAAGCATAAAGCTATTTCCTTACCAGGAGGTCCCCGAGCACCGCAGGGGAGCCTGTGGCCCAGTGCACGAGCCAGGCTGCTTGAACCTGCCCCTCCAGTGTGTGATTGTGGCAAGTTGCCAAAGGGCCCGTGGCTCGGTTTCCTTGTCTAGTTATTGGGAACACTAATAGGAGTTTCTTCCTAAGGTTGTTAGGATGATTACATGAGTCAAAACTGCTTGAAGGGCTTAGAATAGTGCCTTGCACACAGCACCACCTCACTGAAAGCCTAGTCAGTAGGACGGATGGGTTTCAGTGCAGAAGACTGTGCTCCACCCCAGATCGTGTTCCCGAGGCCCAGGACTGGCCAGTGTGAGCTTCTTTAATGCAAGATCTGCCCCCACCACTGACCTGTGTTATTCTGGATGCCATTATATCAGGATCCGTGTCATGTTTGTTAGATGTGATTTATAAACATGACCATTGTTGGAGAAAGTAAAAGGTTGCCAAAGAGGGTGAGTTCATGAATTTATGATTCCTGATGAAAAGATATTTTAAGGATAAAACTTGTTTCTCGGATCGAGTGAGTATGACATGTATGGAGGGAAAATGTCAATTATCTCAAGGCGGAAAGGCGAGGCATCTTTGTCCAACAAGGTGGAAACTAAGATACGGCTGAGTTGTATTTGGAAGTTCCTTTTGGTTACTGAATAATTGTAAAAATAGCTTTGTTTAAACAAGAAATTTTGAGGAACCTGAAGGAGTCAAGTGAGTCAAAATTACCCCATTACTCTGAGGATTAGGAAAAATATGACTGTCCAGGCTTTTGGTCAACACTGAATCTCCTTTTCTCACTGCAACTAAAATAGCTAAAGCTGAGCACGCCCTTTAAATAAATAATAAAATTTAAAAATAAAATAAAATAACCTACAATTAATAAACAGCAAAATCCCCAATGTCCTCAGTGACGATATCGGAGGCCAATCACTCCTTTGACCATCACACTGATTGTTCCCAAAGGATTCGGACATTTTCTGTGTGGATTGTTTTAAATCAAGTCATCCTTTTAGAAACCCTCAGGAGTCTTTTTTTCTTCTCCCATATCAATATTTAACCAGCCAGATTTTTCTATAAACCTGGGAACTTCGTGTACAGAGGAAGCACTCAGCATCAAAAAATAGTCTTCATGATTCAGCATCACTCAAAGAGTCTATTCAAAGGGCCTGGAGTAATAATTAATTCATTTTTCTCTAAAGCAAATATGCCTTTATTACATCCGGAGAAACACTGAGAACCGGGTCCTGATGGTGTGAAAAACGATGCAGTGAATGTGTGTAACACAGCACCCTCCGTCAGAAGGTATCTTTCTAAAGTCCACATTGTTTTTTAAATTATTTTTTTCTCTTTAAAATGTAATATACTTGGTATACAATGTCAGCTATCTTAGTTACAGGTGTGCAGTGGAGTGACTTGACATTCATACACCTTACAGTGGGACCCCCACACTACATCTGGTAACCACCCATCACAGTACCGTTGATTCTGTTCCCCTTCGCGTGGTTTCACCCGTCCCCCACCCTCTCCCCTCCAGCAGCCATCTTTTGGGTCTGTTTCTATGAGTCTGATTTTGTTTTGTTTTGCTTGTTTGTGTTGTTTTTTTAGATTCTACATACAAACGAAATCATACAGTATTTATCTTTCTCTGTTTCACTTGTGTCGTTTAACTCATGCCTCCTAGGTCCATCCATGTAGTTGCAAATGGTAAGATTTCATGCTTTCTTATGGCTGTGTAGTATTCCATTGTGTATCCATACTACATTCTCTTTATCCATTGGAGTATGTATAGACACCTAGTTTGCTGTTGTACCTTGGCTATTATAAATAATGCTGCAATGAGCAAAGGGCACACCTGTGTTTTTGCATTAGAGGATCTTCACCCGATGTTTTATATTGTTTGGCCCCACATTCTTTACTGTAAGGAAATGTCAAGTCAGTATATCTAAAGCAATTCATGAAGATGAATATCAACAAATTATTCAGAGTACTCAGTAGAACCTGAGGCATTCAATAGGCTGATTCCGGTCACTCATTCCTTCCCAGTAAGGAATCGGTGATCACTATTACCTACTGTTTCTCCAGGGACATTCTCTGCTGGTCAAGACTATGTTTCCTCTGGGTCTCACTTCGCTATCAGAACTCATCCAACAGAGATGGCCGCTTCTCCTTGCAAGGCTTTTATCCCAAAGTTTGGTTACTTGTGAACCTGTTCTAAGTAGAGTATGTACATCCAGTTGATCTGTGCTAGACTGTGCTTCTCCTCTAGATGTTCTAGAAGGTTTGGGACATGGCTTATAGGAATGATGCATCTCTCATCTGGATGGTTTTCCTCCATTCCCCTCAGGGAATCTGTTTTCATCTTTCAGCTGTGGCAATGAGGGTGGGGTTTTGAGGCCGTTTTTTTAACCAAGAAACCACTTCCTACCTAGAAGAGGAATTGAAAATAACCATTTGAGTAGCACTGTGACACATTCTATCTCTCTGAGTCCGTGTCTCTTTCTGTCTTCCCCTATGTCTCTCTCTCACACACACACCAGTATGCAAGAACATCACTGTTTCATCATTTTAAGCTCAATGTCATGTGGGTTAAACACAAATGTAAAACCTCTGAGACTCGGTGATTGTGCTGACATACTGGCTGACCAGATGTAAACTGAGAACCATTCAACAGAGGGCTCAGTGTGGTATCATTGTTTCTATCCCCCCCCACCCATGGGAAGTGACTTGTCTTAATAGGACGACACAGTGTGTGCTGGGAAGCAGTGCATTCCAGAGCCAGGGAGAATGTGCAGTTCATCTTGGGGTCCTACAAAAGGCACAAATCCTCAGAGTTGGTTATTATGTGTACTGAAGCCATGCTACCTTGAGAAAGTATATTGTATTGAAAAGAAGAAAAGCCAGGCCACCTTCCTGGGACCTGTAAATCATCAGATAGGCGGCAAAGAACATCCCTGGGAAGATGTCCAAATCTATTCTGCAGGGAAATTATTCATCATCTTCTAACTGTTTTTACTGAGGTGTGATTGGTCAAGATGTTAGTCAAAGGGCACAGAGTTTTAGGTACAAGATGAGTAAGTTCTGAGGATCTGATGTCTAGCATGGCAACTCTACCTAAAGATGCTGCATTTTCCACTTAAACATGGCTAAGCGTTGATTTTAAGGGTTTTCCTAATTTTTCACCCTGGAATAAAAATTACTTGTTAACTGCTCAGAAGTTAATAAAATCACAAGTTGGATTGGACAGGATTATGCTTTGTCAGTATGGCATTCATGGTAACACATAAAACTTTTTATTTAAAATTACTTTTTAGATATGTATGTGTTTTCTACATTGCAACATTAGCTAGCTAGGGAAAAAAACAGAGCAAATGATTTTGTAACAGCTTCACTGAGATATAATTCACTCGGACTATTCCAGTGAAGCACCTTATGTGACCTGCACACGGCTGAAATTGGGTTCAGAGAACTCCGGCCGCTCTCACTAAATGTGATGCATTTGGATGTTTCCTATTTTCACTGTATTAAAGGAAACATGCTGGTCACTGCCTACAAAACGTATGTCACTACCAGGACACCTAGGACTTACAAATGCCCCAAGCTTGTCAAGCCCCGCTAGTAAGAGCCCCAGAATGTCCTGCATTGTGACCATAGGGACTGCAGCTGAGCCTGTGTGAGGACCCGTCTCCCTCCCTGCCCACTCTGGCTTTCAGGATCTGCCCAACAGCCCAGATAGTCCAGGGCCAGCTCACAGCCCCTTAGCTCACCCTTCCTGTTCCAGGGCTTGGCCTTACAAGGAAGTCCCCTCTGGTCAGGATGACTAAGCCCCTCGCCCACAGCGGCAGCAGGGAGAGGAAGGACGGCCTTGCTGTCAGCACACACCATGTTTGCTTTGACACGTCCTTTGGCGGAAACCAGAGGTCCTCACTCAGTGACCACTTGCTACTGCACCTCCCAGGAACCAATAAAGTGGGACCCAAGGTCTAGGAGAAGGAGTGAGCTGTGAACTAATTTCAGCACATAACCCTTGATACTGGGGGTAAATACTCCAGCTCCGTCCAATAGGGCTTAGAGACAACTCCTTGTTCACTTCGAAGCACTGGCTCCGCAGTGCACAGTGCCAGGGCAGCCTCTCATCTCCAACTTACGCTCCAGCTCCCGTGGATGCAAATGAGTCTAAACTTCAAATTCTCGGGGTCCCTCCTCATCGAGCACCTGCCAGCTATCAGCCAGCTCTTCCCCCTGCTCTCTCTCTCCCTGCTCTTTCCCCACCACTGCTCTCCCTACCCCCCTAACCCCACTTTTACTCCCCTTGTTCTTCCCCTGCTCTCTCTCCTCCCTCTCTCCCCACTGAGCTGCAGCTTCTCCCCAGACTCCCAGGCCCCTGCACAGGCTACTACGCAGCAGTGTCCACACGTACCTTGTTTTTGCCCTGTGCATATCCTTTTTTCTCAAAGCCTCCGATCAGAATATTTCAACCACCTTATCTGTCCTTCTAGTGACAGATCCATCACTATTTCCAGAATTGGGCTTTAAGCCCCAGGGGACTTAGGTTGACCCCTCCAGCATTCTGACACACTTTGTGTTCATCACCCCAGAGAGGAGGGACATCAGACGGTTGCAGATCCAGCGCCAGCCCAGGACCACCAGTGGAGAGATGGGGTGTCAGGTGTACAACAGGGGAGTACATGAGATGGAGGAGGCCAAGACCTGGGATGAGGTGGAAGTCCCTGAATAGTATCCCAGATGCTGGGACATGGGCTGGTCTGTGGCTGGAAGCTGAATGTTCACTGAACAAAAGTGCAGGCTGGAGCTGCCACTGCTTGGTCTCATAAAGGCTGGGAATGCAAATGAAGCTCGTTTCATGTCCTGCCTACAGTTTGTGCGCATGCGTCTGCCCACATAGCTAGTGATGAGGAGGACAAGAACAGGCAGGGAAGAGAATGAACCTGAGCGACGTTCAGGAATTTATAAACACTATCTAAAATTAGCCATCTCTAGGGAGGATTCCAGAAGCATGTTTCATAGAAAGAAATGAGGACCCATGTGCTAATAAAATTGAAGCTGTTTCTCCAGGACACAGATAACAAGAAGGGAAAACAAGCTCGAATCACAAGAGCCTCATTTTTTTTAAATGGATGTAAAGAACAGAACCAGAACAACCAGAGATGGTTATGTTCTAGAAAAAGAGCTACTGCCTCACTTGCAGCAAACTCTTTCCAAAATGTTCAAGGGGAGGCTCTGGAAAGTTGGCCAGGATCTCTGGGCAGAAGTGGTGAATTTCTCTCTCTCTCTGCCTCTCTCTCCATTTAACACTTTGGCAGAGAACTCCCTTAAGATAATCCAACAACATCCTCTGTACTCCGTCCACATACACTAAACTGGCCTCTTATCTGGTTCATTGGTTCCTTATTAATCAGCCCACCAGGAAAAGCCTGCACTCCTAAGAGATTCTGTTGTGTTATTTCTAGGATTCCAAATCACTAGAAGTTAAGCAGGGTGGGGGGGGTGTGCTTCACAAAACCATTCACCAAAAAGTAGGACCTTACAAAAAATCTTAGCATTTCCTTTTTAAAAATTTTTTTTTCTTTTTGGTTTGGGTGATAGGAAGCTCAGAGCGGAACCTGACCTGAGTGGAGAGGCCATGCTGACTGTTGGTATAAGTGCCTATGACGCCTCACCACCTAAACTTTATTCACTTTACTTTAGATGAACTTTATTCACCTTACTTTAGATGTGTCCTTTAATTCTGGGGGTTGTTTGACTTTAAAAAAGATCTGAGACTAAGCTTCGAAAGGAAGTTTCTAAACCCTCCACTGGGGTCAAAGTGTTGGCATGGAGGCAGAAGACTGGCAGCCAAACAGCCTGAGGAGAGGGGCGCCTCCTGAGCCAGAACCAGGCAGTGGGGGTGGGGGTGGGAGGGACAAACATTTCTATGTCAGCTCCACTGTCAAGAGCCTTGGAAAGCAGTGTGTTTTAGCCAAAGAGGCAGAAGTCAAGTGAGGCGATGACAGAACAGCCTTCTTGCTCCCAGGCCTGTGGGACTGTGTGTGTGGTGCACGGGTCGGCGGGGCAAGGGTGTTGAAGCTGGAATTCATCAGCATCTCTCCATGGGAGAATTCAGACTCAGTACCCACAGAGCCAACCTGTCTCCCCATGTCTGCGAGGACTGTGGCCATTAAAGTTGTTGACGACATTGAATACTGCCATTTAACTGAATCTTTGATAATTCCCATAGCTAGATGAATTATCTTAATGTTTCTAATGACCAATTACATTGTTCCCAGAATACTTTGGCTTCCTTGCTAATAGTAATACTGCTTTGGTTTATAACATGCCCTCTTGCCGGGTCTATACTCAAGTATTTTTAATATCAGATGTAAGACTAGACGGTGGAAGCAGAATAAACAAGTAAGAAGTAACTGCTGTATCATCCATCATCATGGAGTAAAGACAGTGGGATCACAGCATGAAGACAGGAGAAAGCGGGGGATATTGTGAGAGATATTCTACTAAAGTAGTGGCCAGAGCTTCCATCTTTGACCAGCAGAGCTGGGTTCAAACTCAGGCCTTGACCTCAAAATCCTGGGTTCTTTCTCTTACCTATCAGACAGGCCATTAATGGGGAGGTGGGTGTTAACAAAAGACAATTTCATTTTTTACTATCGACGGTTTGCCAAACCGAAAATAAACACAAGCAGCTGTGCATGGAGATGAAAGGAAAAGCAAGTGGGTGTCCGCAGTATTGACAGAGAACACGTGTGAGGACCTAGGTGTTGCCTGCCGGGCGCTGGTGCCGGCTGTCCTGCTCTTGCTCACTGCGCAGCAGGCATGGGTTGAAGGCAGCATTCCTGGTCTAGCAAACGGTTTCATTTATTCTTGGACTTTCCAAAATCTGGGGGAGAAGGAGAGGGAAGGGGAGACATGAGCAAAAGGGAGATGGAAATGTAGCTGGGGTTGCAGATTAGCTGAAAGCTAGCTCCTACTCAGAATCTAGGGAAAATGCCAAGATGAGAGGCAGAGTTTAAGCCTGCAGCTGATGAAGGGGAATGCCCTCTGTCCAACAGCCCTCAGAGGATGAATCCTACCACAGCACGACGGGAGTGTGCTCAGACCTTCCCTTCCTGTGGTGAGTTCCAGACCAGGGCCCACTCCTGTGAAACCTTGAGGAGAGGGTCCAATGAAGCAAGCCTGAACTCTGACCCTTGGAATAATGGTTCCCATAATACATGTGGGTTGGCATAAGCTACAAAAGTTTGGTGGAATTTGTGAGGCAGAGACAGAGAATAAAGCACATATGCCTTACTGGAGGAGTGCTGTACATGCTGACCAGAATAGGACATGCCATTCTGCCCTGGGTACCAGAGAGTTCTCTTCTAAGGCCCAAGTTAAAGCATAATACTTCCAGCTGAACTATTAAAATACATGTATTGCAAAAGAAAAAGGAAGAAGAGATGGCCCTGTCCTTCCAGGTTAGCTGAGATCTATATATTATTCTCTGAGAAACTGAGCCATGGATCAGAGCTCATGAGCTTAGCTGGGGCAGAATGATGGATTTCCTGTCACTCTGTAATTTGCTTTTTTTTTAAAGCTTTTGCAAAAACAGTCATCAGCCCTGGCTGGTGTAGCTCAGTGGATTGAGCACGGGCCTGTGAAGCAAAGGGTTGCTGGTTTGATTCCCGGTCAGGGCATATGCCTGGGTTGCTGGCTGGGTCCCCAGTAGGGGACACATGAGGGGCAACCACACATTGATGTTTCTCTCCCACTCTTTCTCCTTCCCTTCCCCTCTCTCTAAAAATAAATAAGTAAAATATAAAAAAAACAGTCATTACCTTGGCTGACAACTCTAAACTTTATTATTTTTATCTAACTGTAATATTTTTATTCCATACACAATACTAGTTCATTGAAGGAAAAAACAATACTCACAATATGCAAAAGAAATAAAAACATTTAGATTTATTTACACATCCACACATGCAGGCCTCCATTATTTCTAACCCTGCCTCTTATTAGTATTTCCTGAACGTATTTACATGTCAATAGATATTTCCCTTCATAAGTGAAACAGCACTTGAAAATTGTGAGTATATTTTTATAATTTACATAATCCACTGTTGTGTTTGAACCCTTAGCTTGTATCTATCATTTTCTATATTACAAACAATTGGTTGACAAATGACTAGTCCTCTAAACTATTAAAAACATCAATTTTCAAGAAGATTAAACTCAGTGTGCATCAACTTTTCCAAGTGTAGGATGCTCTAGAAAGGGATGGATGATTCTAGAGCACAAATCCTGGGCTAGGGGCACTGACAACCTCTGAGTGGAGGTGCTTAGAGCCTGGCTCTTCTCCTGTCTTTGGAGAGTGAAGGCCACTTGCAGGCCACTGTCAAAACACCCAGTGTCCTTTTCAGAATCGCTGGCCCTGCTGGGCTCAATCCATCAGCCACTTGCTCTCAGACTGTGGAACGAACAGTCAGAACAGCTAGGAGCTTGTTAAAAAGACATATACTCCCGGCAGCGTTCCAGGAAACTGACTTCAGTGGTTCTGGTGGAGCCAGAAAAAATCGGCCAGGTGATTCTCATAATCATGGGGGTTCAGGAATTTCTTCATTAATCCTAGCTGAGGGCAGAGATCAGACCTCCAGATTTGTCCACAACAGTCATTTCCCTGCCTCTTTTACAATAAAATTTTGATTCTCAGAGAGATGAGAGGGGAGATGAGGACAGTGTTTACTGCAAGCACCCAACCTAAGTCTGTTCATCCCACCACCCTTCTGTCTGGGCTGGCCCTATAGCAAACACCTTGATTGTGTTGCTCTCATTAGCTTCTGTGGGTGGACAGAAGGATCCTTTCTTATACTTCTTCCCCTCTTGTATCCACTTGACAAACATTTACTGTGCATCTAGCAGGCTCAGGCACTGTGCCATTCCCACCATGAAGTTCGGATGGATGGTTCACTGCACCCCAGCACAATACCTCCGGAGACAACACACCTGAGGGGTCCGTCCGGGTGTCTGTGTTAGGGGACTGGCAAAGGTTATGCTCTACAGAGTCAGCTTGTTCACCAATCCCCCATCCCCCTTGCGAGTATGCTAGGTCTAGAGCAGGGGCATGGAACTCAATTTCACCCGCGGCCACATCAGCCTGGTGGTTGCCTTCAAAGGGTCGAATGTAATTTTAAGACTGTATAAATGTAACTACTTCTTAACTAGGGGCAAGGAGCTAGGCGCTGCCAGCCGGTAGAAACAAGGTGCCAGCCCCATGAAACAAGGTGGAGGGCCGGATTCACCCGCGGGCCTTGGGTTTGCCACCTGTTGTCTAGAGCTCCCAGCAGGACTGAGAGCACCTGACTAACAGCGCAGGAACTTGGTTTCCTTAGGTAGGAACTTGGGTCTTATCTCCACCGCCAGCCTTTCCTGCCTTCCCCCCGCCTCATCCCATGCTAAACTTCCGGGCTAGGGTGTCCCTAAGGTCCCCTCTAGGGTCACATTCCTTCTCACCCCAACCCAGTATGCGCGGTCGAGGGGCGAGGGCGCTCTCGGGGCCCCTGTGGAGACAGACATCAGGGCTTCATCACTGCCGACTGCGATGCACGAGTTGGCCCATCTACTTGAATATCATCCTCCCTGAGTCCATCCTCCAGACTTGAGGCCAGAGCGGAAACCTGGGGCAGCCAGGGTAACTGCTGCGGTTCCGGCGGCACTGAGCGCCGCCTGGGAGGAATCCTACGGGAAACAGGGCACGTACCTCCGCTGAGGTTCTATTCCCCAACCGCCGCGGACCGGCTCCCCGTCCTGTGGCCGGGCACTCCATCCAGTGCTCCCGCCCACCGACGGGTAGCGCCTCAAATGTGGGGGTCCGTCCAGCCCTCCCGCAGTGGTCCACTGCTCTCCTCCCTGTGGTGTTCTCTCCCACCTGCAACCCTCTGCCCACGGTGTTACCTCTCAACCCGCGGTGCTGCCCCCTCCTGACGCTCCGCGTACCTGCTGCGCTCCCGCAACGTGAATCTGCTACCCACCCGGAGGCTCGCTCCCACAATTGCGATTATCCCGCCCACCTAGGATTCTCCTGTCTCCCTGCGATCTCCGCTCTTCATAAAGTAAGGAACTGCCCACCTAGTTCTCTCCCCCTAGCGGTGTTTCCGCACCTGAGAGGCCCTCGCACCAGCTGGGCGCTCTGCCCCGCCCCCACCCCAAAAGCGCAGTGCCACGCTATTCGCCCCGCCCGCGGCGTCTCTTTCGCCGCGCCCAGCCGGCAAGCCCCGCCCCGCATGCCCTCCCCCGGCTTCCGATTGGCGCGCGCGAAGAGGGCGGAGCTAGCAGTTCCAAGCGTTGGCTCCCGCGGAGAGCGAGGACTGCCTAACACCCGGCCCGCGGTCTCGGATCTCTTCGACCGTCTCGCCATGGACCAAGACCAGGTTCCCTCGACCCCCAGGGCCTCCTTCCGCAAGTTCCTGGAGCATCTCTCCGGGGTTGGCAAAGCCATCGGCGTACTGACCAGCGGCGGGGATGCCCAAGGTGCGCGACCGCCTTCGCCGGCCGAGGCGGAGGGGGCACCGGGAAGAAGGGATGGAGGAACCAGTGGGAAAATGTGGGGACCCAGGACAAGCGATGGGGGTTCGGGGAGAAGCTAGGCGTGGGAGAGCAGCCCGGCGCCCGGGAACCCGGGGGGTACCTTCCAGGGACCGAGCGGGCGTGCAACCTCCGGAGTCACTGCGGGGACGCGGAAGGGAGGGGCACGGCAGCAGAATCCTTTATCAGGAAGATCAATTAATTTTCTATCTTCACGTTTATTTTTTAAATTGAGACTGGGAACAGGGTCGTCTGCACCGCCTTCGTAGGTCATCTCTCATCCGAGCCGTAAGATGGGGAGGGAGGCCCCCCTCGCGGCCACCTCCGTTGCCACGGCTCCCCCCACGGTCTTGGGGAGAAACGACGGGTCCCCACACGCGTCCTGAGGACTCGTGCCCGGTGCGCAGCGCGGGCGGGGTTCCCCGCTGCTGTTTGCGGGACGTGACGTGGGGCGCAAGGCTACCCGACAGGGGTTGCCAGACGTCCGGCACGCTTTACATTTCCGCTGGGAGATTTTAAAAAAAGGTTTTCCGCCACTCTAATCTCCTGTCCGTTCCCGCTCGTGACCAAACCGAAAACTAAAATGAGTCTCTAGGCCTTCCCGCCAGCCTCCCTGGAAAGGAAGGATCAGGAAGCAGGGATTCCGGGAATTCACCGCACCGGGCCAGACTCCAGGTTCCCCACACCCAAGGTGGAGGCAGATTTTGGGGAGATAGGGACTCGAGACCGGGTCCCGTGGACGCATCAAGAAAATATTTCAGTTTAATGGGGGAAAAGAGTGACACAGCCACGCCCAGGACGTCGCGCTGGGTGCACGTGGGGGCGCAGGGATTCCCAAGCGGTGGGTTTTCCCGATCCAGGCAAATCCCTGGATGGTGCAAGACAACCGCTAAAAAGTGGATTGGTGCCTTCCAGGCGGATGCGTCCTCGGATTCTTAAGAATCGCGTAGGCTCCAGACGCATCTCGGGGCTGGCATTTGGTTTTTGTTTTCTACCCATCCCCCTCTACCCCCCAGATTAATTCAAAGGCCCCCAGGCCTCATTTTCACATGTTTCGGGGCCTCACACAGTGGAGGGTTGCTTGGCTGATGGGTCTGGCGCCCTTGTCTGTGCCCACCCTTCCTCGACCTTCCCTTTGCCCTTGAGCGAGGCGGGGCTGGCGCGGGCGCGGCAGGTTGGCGCCCAGGCGCGTGCCTACGTGATGCCCGGCCTGTCGCTGTCCCTGTGCCTGTGGCCCTAGGTACTTGGTTCCCCTAGCGCGGGTCCCCAGCAAGACCCTCCCAGCCGTCTTGAAGGTGTCTATCGCAGCGTCAATCACCGCCCCCTTCCTCACAGACCCATGCCTTTCATCACAAGGAAGCAAGACTGTATGATTTGGTATTCTAGAAACGGCGGAGACTGGGATTGGGGAAATGGCAGAGTGAAATAGATGACATTACCCACATCATTTAAATAAACACCAGAAGGTGAGCCAGGTGGGGTCGTTGTGGGGCTCAGAGTGGCTTCTTTGTCAAAGCCTTCAAAAGCACGTGTGTCTGGAGATGCTGGCACAAATGAGGAAGCATCTTAAATGAATGGCATTCTGACCTTTGAAAGACTGTAAAGCATTAGCACCGGAAGGGGAACTGGTCTTAAGCCTCCAGGCTTCAAGTTCAGAGTATCGAGGTTATTTTACAAATAAGGTGCTATGTCTGTTGAAAAAAAAAATCTGGGTCATTCTTTTGAATCCTTGTTCAAAATTTTGCTCAACTACCTGGTTGTTGGCATACAGGTACTCCGGATAATGGTACAATAGAACCAGCATTTTCTCTGTTACTTTTCCTGGCTCTGCACTTGGGAGCAGTTATAAAAGAGTTCATTCAGTAAGTCCACACCCCTTCTCAGTGGAAAGGATACCTTGAGAACAAAAATTCTAGAAGGAGGTTGCTTGGTTGGTGTCCTGTCAGGTGGCTAACATCACATTTGATGGCATGATGCTCTCAACTGGCACATCTGGGCTGTCCTACATTCCTGAGAACCCACCGTGGCTAGGTTGTCTGGGGCCCCCAGGCAGAACTGAAGCTGTCTGACCGTTTTTTCTTGGACTTCATGCAAAATGTCAGATCTCCTATTTTGATTCCATGTTGCATCTGAACATTTGGATGCATTTCATTCCCTCCCCCTGAAACATGCTCAGAGGGGTGGGTCTTGGTAGCAGCGTATTTACAGGCCCTTAGAGTAGGTTATTCCTAGAATGTTTTCTATTACCTACCACTCTTTCACCACTCTACCTTGATTCTAAATTAGATCAGTGCTGGGTTTCCTCTGCGACAGAAGAATTTTGCTCATAGCTATAGATGAAAAAGAGTATACTCACACATACATACACACAAAAAGAAACTTATGTCTTCATTTCCTGGTAATTTTCTAATCAGATGTGAACTTATGGTCAAATTCCATTTCGAGGTGACTGTAGCTTCTGTGTATTGGCACATTTTATGTACTAGGAGTTGTACAGGTCTTGTCTCCAGTCCTGATTATTATATATGGTTCCAAGACATGTGTGTCTTTGTTTTGGAGGTGGAGACAAAGACCCGCAGTGAGATAAGGGACTTAGCTAAGGTTATGCAGCTCATAAGTGGCAGTGGCAGGATTTAAACTAAGTTTTATGACATCTAAATCTAGTTTCCAGTCAGCCGTGCTCTTAAGGGACCTTTCTCAGGCAAGGTTATAAAGTCTAGTTAATGTTCCAAAGTGAGCAAAACCCAGCTTGCTCAAAATTATACAGATGGTTTTTAACCAGCCTGTTAGTGGAACAGTAAGTGCCTTTTTACGTGATGGCAATCTCCTAAAATACAGCAAGAGTAGCTAAAGTGATGTAATACTTAATTCCAAAGTAATGAAATTCTTTTTTCCCTCCAATGGAATTTATATTATATATTTATTTTAAAAAACCCCATAAATTCCCCATCTATATTTCTGACCTCTTAGCCCCACCCATTAGGGAACAGTATTTCTAAGGCTAATTATTTTTCTCATTTTTTTTTTGTTTCTTCTTTTTGTCACAGACAATCTGCAAATTTAAACTGGCTTTCATTTTTAACCCAAATGACAGGCTTAATCATGACTAGGTACCCACCCTCAAGCAGGACTGTGTCACACACCAAAAATGACTCATCATCTTAGGTACCACTGTGGGCTTCTGGAGAGCCTAGTGGGACTGAGAGCTCTCAGCAATGGAGTGGACCCTAAAGGCAGAGTGAACGTGAAGGTTGAGTCCTTTTTTGCCTTTTTTTTTTGTTTGTTTGTGGCAAAGTAAACAGAGAGTTGACATAAATTAAGTCTGTATGTCTTCCCATTAATAGTGAGAACAACTGACATTTAATGACCACTGCTATGTGGCAGGTGCTAATGCTTCATGCACTAACTCATCCTCATTTGACAAGTGAGCAAGGGAGCTTTGAGGTGAAACAAACGTCTTTGTATCTCTCAGAACTTTGAGACGTCATCTGCTGAGAGGTATGGTAGCAGTGGAAATGGGGGTCTGGGACACAGGTGCCATTTCCCGTGCATTTCTGGTGCTCAGCACAGGGGTTGGCAGCTCACTAAGCAGTGGGGACCAACTCATTCCTCCAGGCATTCTAGCTGTTTTCTTTTCTCATGAAGTTATGTCAATGAATTAAGTCTCTTCTAATCCAAAGCACTCTCATCTCCTGAGTAGTGTCTGGAGATTAGTCGTCAGGAGCATGAGGTATTGTGGACAGGGCTCAGGTTCCTGGTTGGTCCTTTACTGAATGAGTATTCTTGAATATTGCTTTAGGGCCCTGTTTGGGTAGGTTCCTTCTGCACCACCCAGAGCTCTGCTGGCATAAGATGCAATGGGCAACTGAGAACAGTGGGCATCTTGCCTCCCAATGCCAGCCCCTTATGGTCCTGGAACTCTGTACCTATACGTTCTGTTATGGGATCTTTTCTGTTTAAAGTGTAATAATTTAGCGAAAGTGATTAGGTCTAGGAGGCAGGGTATTAAAACGATAGTGTTAGCCTCATGTACACTGTGGGAAGTCTGGACAATTGCATAGCTGTTTACACATGCAAACACTGTTGTGTGACATTTTGTCATATTTCAAAAAAGCTTGTATTCCCCTTGGTTACAGAAAATTAAAAGCTTTGCTATAGAACTCAAACCCTTTTCAGGGAGAATTGGGGCCATTTGAATATGCTGTACCCATCCCGTAGGCTGTCAGGAGCAATTATAATTAGAAATGTGAAGCTAGAGCAGTGCCATTCCATAGGGCAGACATCAGAACACAAAACTTTCCATCCATTGTGATTGTGATTGGCTGAAAAGGGGTCTTTGGATAAAGAACAGCCAGCCATATGTTACGAAAGTAGCCGAGTCACTTTTCTCAGCCAGCTTCCTTGAGCGTTGTGTTTTTATTGGTTGCAGTGTCTGCCAGCAAGCCCCTTCATCCCATGTGTCCTCCCACCGTACACTTAGCGCGTGTTGGGGATTACAGCCCTTGTGCTTGAAGGAACAGGCATCGAAGTCTCAGACTCCAGTGCAAAGGACCCGTGTCTTGCCCCTGGTCTTGTGTGTAAGAGGCCATGGGTGAAAATTGGCTTTTCCTGTGTTCTTTCTTTAGTGTCTGTCCTCCAGGGTCCCTTCTCCTCGGAGAGCAGCCAACCTGCAGGGCCCAGCCCTGCAGCAGTTTGGGTCCCGGCTGTGCACCGAGGTGAAAGGAGAGCTGGGTAATGGAATAGGCCCCACCCCAAACAGCAAAACCGTAATGGGGACCTGCAGGCCTTTTTTTCTTAAAATCACCCATTGGTGATTCTAGAGCACAACTATTGACCTAGAGGGAATTAGGACATCCTTTAAAATAAAATAAAGACCAAGGTTTATACACCAACTTTGCCATTTATTAATTTTGCTTTTGGCTTTCAATTTATCTGCTTGGAGCCCAACTTCCCTATCATCCCCTTGGGAAAACCCAGGACCTTGCAGGCTGCCTTGTGCATCAGCCTAGGTGCTGGGGCACTAACTAACCTCAGTTATTTGTTCTGTGCTGTCAGCAGAGGATGCCCCTCAGGCGCAATCAGGAGGCTGGTAGCTCCCAGCTGGGGGAAAGGCCAGCTGGTTTTACTAAATCACAGGATCTGGCAAGTAAAAAAGGCCTGTGAGGCTGGGGCCTGGTTCTCAGATTGTGGTTTACCCTAGGAGGGTAAGGTGGATTGGTGAGGAGGCGGTGCTCAGGGCCCTGCCCTGCCTGAGAAACCTCAGGGGTTGGGGGACCTTGGTCCCCCTGACCTGGGGCCTGCTGCAGGCCAGGAGTGACAGGCCATTTTCTCAGTGAGTACAGGTTCACCCCAGGAGGCAGAGTGAGACTGAGGTCAAGGGGCGGGTGTGAAAGGAGTTCAGACTTCTTGGAACAGAGGTCAGAGCTGGGGCAGGCTTTCACTGCACAGGGACCTCCTGGGATCACCTCTGGATCATGTCCCCCTTGTCACAGTTTTACTCCTGCCATGTCTTATCCACTTCTCTCTCTCTCTCTCTTTTTTTATTGTTCAAGTACAGTTATCTCCATTTCCCCCCACCATTCCCCTAACCCCACCCATCCCTGGCTCCCACCCTCGATCCTACTCCTCTATGGCTTTGTCCGTGTGTCCTTTATACAGGTTCCTTGATGGCCCTTCCCCTGTTTTCCCCCATTACCCCTCCTCCCTCCCCTCTGGTTACTGTCAGTTTGTTCTTTATTTCAGTGTCTCTCGTTATATTTTGCTTGCTTGTTTGTTTTGTTGATTTGGTTCCACTTACAGGTGAGATCATATGGCATTTTTCTTTCACTGCCTGGCTTATTTCACTTAGCATAATGCTCTCCAGTTCCCTCCATGATGTTACAAAGAGTAGGAATTTCTTCTTTCTTTCTGCTGAGTAGATTTTCATTGTGTAAATGTACCACAGTTTTTGATCCACTCATTTACTGATGGGCAGGCACTTAGGTTGCTTCTAGCACTTGGCTATTGTAAATTGTGCTGCTATGAACATTCGGGTGCATAGATTCTTTTGAATTGGTGTTTCAGGATTCTTAGAGTATAATCCCAGCAGTGGAATTGCAATGTCAAAAGGCAGTTCCATTTTTAGTTTTCTGAGGAAATTCCATACTGTTTTCCACAATGGCTGCACCAGTCTGCATTCCCACCAACAGTGCACTAGGGTTTCCTTTTTTCTACAATCTCATCAGCACTTGTTTTTGTTGATTTGGTTATGATGGCCATTCTGACTGGTGTGTCTTATCCACCTCTAAAATCCCCCTATTTGTTTTCTTTTACCCTGTCTGCCTTTATGAAGA
>PVKM010027460.1:0-18778 GCA_004027735.1 Carollia perspicillata
TCCTTAAGGCTGTTAGTTACATTTAAAAACACTTATTTTGATGAGCCTGTGCCATCCTCCAATAAAGGCAGTTAAATGATTAGATATGAGGAGAGGTATCAGTAAGACCAATTTCTTGTCATTCAAAGTATCTCTTACAGTTACTCATTCACTCATTTAACAAATATTTATTGAACACTTAGCCAATGTTTGTTGAGGAACCATTTTAAATGCTGGGGATGCAGTGATGATCAAGAAAGAGTCCATATTCTAGTGGGTGAAAACGGTCAATGAGGAAAAGAACAAATACATATTGAATATGCTGGTGCGATAAGTGCTGTGAAGAAAAACAAAGAGGATGGAGCATGATGGCAGAAGGCTGGAGCAAGACCTCTCCGTGGAGACCGCGTGTAAGAGACCTGAATGAAAGGGGAGGTGAGCCACGTGAGCGTCCGGGGAACAGTTTTCTAAGCCAAAACAAAACAAGAGTAAAGAACAGTAAGATGTGCAAGATGAGTAAGAGCTCGGCATGTTCCAAGACAGCGAGACGGATATTTTGTTTCTGGAAGAGTGGAGTTTCTGAGAGAGTGAGCCAAATGACAAATCCCAGTTCTCCTGGAACCTACATCATACCGTGGGGAGAGAGACAAACAGAATGAATAAACCATCGCGTAAGTGCACGTGGGGCGGTGGTAAGAAAGCAGACCCGGAGAAAGGGCCAGAGAAAGAAATGAGTGCTGCTTTAGATAGAGTGGTGACAGAAGTTTCCTCAGAGGGACAAGTTTTGAGCAGAACTGTCAGGACGGGGAGGGAACCACACACATCTCTGGGGAAGAATGACCCAGGCAGGAGAAGAGTACGTGCTGAGGCCCCGAGATGCAGAGAGAAAAGCAAAAAGATGCTTAGAGAGTGTGGGAACGTTTGCAGAGAGGAAAGTGGTAGGAGATGAGGCTGGATTCGCAGCCAGCAGCAGGCAGAACTGTTTGGGGCTTGTAAGCTTTCGAGTCCCTCTCCGGGAGGTGGGCTGCTGGTGGACAGGTATGAGCAGGGGAGTACATGCTGTGATGCACTTGACAAGAATCTCTGTTTGCTGTGTTTAGGAGACAAGGGTGGAAGCAGGGAGACCGACCAGTTAGGAAGTTCCTTGGACAGTTAGGTGAGAGCCTGAGGAGTTTGGATTGGTGGAGGTGGGGGGACGGGATATATTTTGAAAGTAGAGCTGACAGGTTTTAAAAATGTGTTAGCTACAGGTACAAGAAAATAATTACCATGGGATGATAGCACTTGCAAAAATCCAGGCAGAATTATGTGTTTATAAATGTAAATACAGTTTGATATGCTTACATTTTAACTATTCAAAGATGTTACAAACACTAATCTTGATCTGATGAATCCATTCAACTAAGTAATTTTAAATGTGAAGGTTTGATTGAAACGCAAAAAATAATTCTCTTATTTTGGTTTTTATTTAGCACCTAGCCATAGGGTAACGCTCAAAACTAAACTGCTTGGCAATAAATTGTTGAGCTTGGCACTGTACCAGGAACCGAGTCTACATGATCAATAAGTTACTGATCTGTTTGTTTTTTAAAAAATATTGTATTTGTTTACTTGTTTGTTTGTTTGTTTTTAGGGAGGGGAAAGGAAGGAGAAAGAGAGGAAGAGAAACATGGAGAGGTTGCCTCTTGTGTGCCCCCTACTGGGTACCTGGCCCACAACCACGCATGAGCCCTGACTAGGAATTGAACTGGAAACACTTAGGTTCACAGGCTGGCATTCAATCCACTGAGCCACACCAGCCAGGGCAAGTTACTTATCTGGAATCATATTTAATCTTCAAAATTATGATTTTTAGGTAGGTACTCAGACTAGCATTACATGCTAGTGCCTATGACATAGTGTTCTATAATAGCACAGTGTACTTTTAAAAAAATAAAAATGTTTCCTATAATGAAGCTGATAGGGAAATAGAACTTCCTTATAGACTGATTTAGTTATTATAACCTTTATTTGTAAATTGTTTAAATTCTCTTGGAATGGAGTTTGAATTAAAATTCATGCAAGGTAATAATGAACCATATGGTAAAATGTTTGTGTACCTTTGATTCAAGTTAATGTTGCATGATTTTGATTTCTTCAGTGACCAGACACAAATATTATATGAAAGAATCTATTGCTATATAATTTTTATCTTAATACGTAGCCAGAATTGTTATCTGACCATTTTGGAAATATTCTTAGTTTATCCAGTGAATGTTATACTACTTTTTAGAACTATATCTCTTTAAGAGCATGTTACAGTATTTTTATTTTTATTTTATTTTTTTAAAGATTATTTATTTATTTATTTATTTGAGGGGAAGGGAAGGAGAGAGGGAGAGAAGTATCAATGTACGGTTGCCTCTTGTGCATCCCCTGCTGGGAACTGGCCTGCAACCTAGGTGTGTGCCCTGACTGGGAATCAAACCTCAATTGTTTGGTTCACAGGCCCACGCTCAAGTCACTGAGCTACGCCAGCCAGGGCAATTTTTAAAGAAGTATTTCTTCACTTTCATTCTTTTTATCGTGTCTGGACTATCATTACTGTGTATCTTTTTCTAAGAGTTGTATGGTACTACAGTGAATGCTTCTGTTAGTGCCACCAGCTAATTGTCATGATAAGGTTAAGTTAAATTTTAGTTTATTTTATCAAATTACATAGATAAGTTAGCCTATGTTTTTTAATGAATTGACTTTAAAAAGTTAAACTGCTCTTTATTCTTTTTTTAAAAGAAGATTTTATTTATTTAATCTTAGAAAGAGGAGAAGGGAGAGAGAAAGAGAGGGAGAGAAACATCTTTGTGCAAGAGAGAGATGCATTAATAGGTTGCCTCTGGAATGCCTCCATCTGGAGACCTGGCCTGCAACCCAGGCACGTGCCCTAACTGGGAATTGAACCGATGACCTTTGGTTCGCAGGCCAACACTCAATCCACTGAGCCACCCCAGCCAGGGCAGTGCCCTTTATTCTTGTTGTTAGTCTGTACTAATAAGAGAAGAATTGTTTTCTGACATTGATTCAGGGAGAAAAAGATGGATTTAGGCTTATAATATATGCCTGTCATGCTTCTGATTGAAACTTTGCGCACTGGTTTTATATTTTAGGGCCAATTAACATCGAGGGAAATGTTCAAATCATTAACTTTTCATTAGGACTTCTACAATTCTTTCTTTTTAGGACAATAATTAATCTGGAATTATTTTGCTATTGTGACATAATTACCGTAAATCTTTGCCTGTCCAACAGCCACCCTTCAACAACCCTGGACCTTCAAACACAACTCTGAACCCATAATTAAACAAAATAAACATCACAAAGAAAAGTGTCAAAACAAAGCTCATGCCTTCTGCACCATGATGGTTGGCTCGACCACACCAACCGACGACAAACAAATCAAAACAACAAAAAAGAAACCACCAGGGCACTTCGGTTGATTAATCTTTCTCATAAAAGCCATCTTGCTAACTTTTGTTTGTTAAAGCCATGAGGCAGAGGATGAGTGAAAAGAACTGAAAGAAGAAATAACCAAAGAATAAAGGAGAGCGGGAGTGAGCGGGTACCTGCCGAAGTAGCGGGGTGGAAGTGGCCGCCGTGGTGAGAAGCAGCTGGGGGTGTGGTGGCAACAGACAGTCTTTGAGGAGTGCACAGAGGTGGTCAACTCTGCAGTCCCCTTGCTCTGGAGCTCTTGAAAGTGTGAGACGGTGCCTTCAGGAGACTATTTGAAGGAGGCAATTGCCACGTAGGCATAACCTTCCTAAAAGCATGTGTTTCACATCCATAAAATGCAGAGGAGTAAACTTCTTTCGAGCTAACCTGCAAGAGAGCCATGCTTTTTTCCCCCATGTTTTTGTTCTGTTGATGAGAATACTAAGTAGTAAGCAGTTTAATGTTTTCTGAATACTTATTTGTGCCCTGCTTTTTTAGTGAAAGAACGCAAGCGTAAATGTCTTCTTTATCTATAGAAATACCAACTTATAAATACTACAGTTTTCTCTCCTCTGGGCTAAATGTATTGTGCATAGCCAAATGGTAAACTTTTAAAGCCTAAATCCCATTTCTGTCTCAGATATTTGTAGAATGAGGTAGGGTATAAATAACTATAAATAAAATTTTACTAAATGTAATTTGTGATTGGCTTCATAACCTTTGTAATTAGCAAGTCAAAATAAACATTTTTGTATTTAGTTCAATAACCTAGACTTCACTGCATTCCTATTTTTGTTTCCTTTTCACTGTGTGACATCTTTCTAAAACTGTATCAATGTGAAAAAATTTGGCTTGTGCGTTTTTCTGTATTTCATTAAAATGTCCCCAACTTTCACTGACTAGAAAAAAATTGATCAAGGTTTAATAAAATATGTTCTGCGTAGCTGTAGTCAACACTGCGTGTACCCTCCCAGAGACGTTCACGTCCTAACCCCAGACTTCGAAGAAATGAGTGATGGCATGAATTTGAGATGAAGGGATCACCCCGGGTTATCCTGGCAGGCCCGGGCTAATCACACGAGGCCTTAAAATCAGAGAACCTTTACTGGCTGTGATCAGAGAGAGCGTCCATGCCAGAAGAAGGGTCAAAGGGACTTGATGTGAGGAGGACTCGGTCCACTGTTGCTGGCTTTAGAAATGAAATAAGTGAGCTGTGAGCCAAGGAATGCAGAAGGCCTCTAGAAGTTGGAAGGTGAAAAGAAACAGATTCTCCCCTAGAACCTGAAGAAAGGGTGGCAGTTCTCCTGACACCTTGATTTTGACCCAATGAGACCGGTGCCATACTTCTGACCTACAGCACCTTAAGGTGACAACTAGTGTTGTCACTACATGTGTGGTAATTTGTTACAGCAGCAACAGAAGACAAATAATGCAGCCCAAGGGGTGGACAAGGTGCCTACCCATCACAACGGGAAAGCCTGGGGAAGGCCACAGGCCCACTCATGACCTTCTCATTTCCTGCTTGCATAACTTGTCCCTTTGACCACATAACTTCTCCTCGGCTTTATGTTATTGGAATTCCATGTGAGATTTATTTCAGGAAACATTCTATTTAAAATGAGCAGAATGCAAATATGTATATACAATATCTGTTCACAAATATATCTGTTTATAAACTCTGTATTATTATACATTTGTTAAATAATAAGTAAATATCTTGTTTACCTGCCTCAGTGGGTATGGCTAGTAATGGTGAGAGGCATAGACTTTAGCAGTATACTGACTTTGATTCAGATCACAGCTCTGACAGTTACCAGGTATATAATTCTGAATCTCAAGTTGCTCATTGAAAATGGAAAATAATAGCAGTGCCTATCATTTGTTGAGTGTTCTGTGCACCCAGCGCTGTCCTAAGGATGTCTTCTGAATTAATCATTTAACCCTCCCAAACTAAGACTAGTAATAATGTGGTAAGTACTCTAATTACTACCATTTTACAGATGAGGAAACTGAAGAAAAGAGGTCACATAGCAGCAGAAACAAATCCTGAGATCTCAAAGAGCTACACTTTGCCACCTCCTGTAATATAACTAAACAGAGGAGAGCAGCAACTCAGGCATGCAGGCCAACCACAAGTGTGAAATTTTCTTCACCTCACATGTCTGAGCTGCAACCAGAGCTGGAGAGGCAAGGGCATCGATTGGCCCTAGATTAGCTCAGGAGATGGTGGAGCATTAAAATGAGCTGTCATCACCAGAAAGAGAAACTAGTCAAGGGCTGATCACAACAGGGAATTAATGAGGCAATCACAATGACTGCTATGCACCTTGTACATAGAACATGCCATGTACTAAATTAAATGCTTTACATGTTCTATCTCACTCCTTAAAACCCATGAGATAATTGCTACCATTTTCTCCATTACACGGGGAAAGAAAATAAGCCTCAGAGAGGTTAAGCACATAGATGAAGGGTCAACCAGCCAGGAAGAAAGAACCGAGAATGTAATTGAGATCACCTCCAAAGACAGACCTTTTAACTGGTTCATGACTGTATTAGGCCAGTAGTGAGGGAACCCTGCAATCTGTGAGCTCCTCATCCTCCCCTCCACCCCACGATCTGGGCAAATATGAATAAACATGACAACTGAGCAAGGCCTGTGTAGTCCGAACTCCAGGAATTTCTAAAATATATCTCCTATTGGATTGCTAGTGTCTGAATAGATTATGGGTAACTGTTTAGTGACTGGTTTGATAAGCTCCTTGAAAACGCCTGAACTTACCCAGGCAAAATGCTCCAAGATTTTTCCAAGCAGCATCACTCTAGAAACTGAATAGCTGTGGACATAAATCTTTAACTCATTTACCTTGGGTCTCTTTAAATTTTTTTTTTTCCTGCTAAAAATTCCTAATCTTTGCTCCAAGCCAAGGGATGATTCAATGTTTCAAGTAGATTGGGGCCAATGTCATGTGCTCGGAAAGGCAGGGGGGAAAAGCACATTAATAATTTTGAAAAGATACCTAACCCTCTCCTCCCCAGTTTATTTGGGAATCTCAATAGTCTTTTACTCTCCTATTTCACCTTTGAAGGCCAGACTCTGTGGTAGCAATGTAGGTAGGCTCACAAGTCAAATTCAACAAAGATGTGTTTTTATTGGCTCACACAGTGTTTAAAAATTGTTTTGAGCCAACATTCAGAAGTTAGGAACTTTCCCATAAACATTCAGTTTTCTAGCTTCCCCTGAAAAATTGGAAGACTCATCCACATTCAGTGATGTTTCCACATGGTACCTTTTGTCTGGGCTACATTTTAGAGGGTCTCCGCCCCTTTTGTTTTGACATGGTCAGTTACCTCCGGTCCATTTCTTTCCTGTAATAGATGTATCTGTCCTCATCCGGGGCCCTTGAGATGCGATAGCAACCTTATCTCTCATCATACTTCTCTGCCCTTTGTCTCCCACTATCCTCTAGGGCCCAGGTTGTCTCTTATTTTTGAAAGTCCTCTTGTTTAGCTCCTATATCTTCTGAAAACTCAGGTGGGGTAGAACCATGGAGAAAAGCCAGATTCACGTACCTGTAAATCTCAGGTGCATCCCAACCCAATTCCGTGATTGCCATGTGTTTTAGGGAACTTTTTGGCCAATGATCTGGGGAAATTTCCTTTGTTAGCTCCGTGGAAATAATAGGTTATTTTATAAACCAGTATGTGAAAGTTTCAGCCAGAATTATTCTTCAGCAGAGTCTCTTTATGGTGTAGTCAAAGTAATATTAACAAATAATGTAATATTACTTAGACGAGTTACTCAGCCCTCCAGTGGTGAAGTCTCTTTCCTTAATGACTGAACTCTTTCAAGGGCACAAACAGGAATTAGAGACCCCGTACTCCCTTTCCCGCCCCCACCCCCCACCGTCTTGCCTAGGGGAGGCAGAGAGAAGAGAGATTTGTCTGGTGGAATACTGCGCCCACAACTGGCTGATGCTTCCTTCCTGAGCACCTTCGGTGCATAGTTCTGCTTTCTGATGTGGAGCATTGAAAAGCAGCTCCTGTGTGAGGTTTCCCTCTCAGAGATGGCTCAGTGTAAGCCAGAAGAAATTAGTAGCCCGTGGACTATGTTATTTCCTTGTTAGATTTATGTAAATAATTCTTTTTCTTTTGGTTTCATGGCTAATTTTTATTCTGAAATGTAAACCTCTTCTGAATTACAGTTGATGTACACTATTGTATAACTTTCAGAGGTAGAGCATAGTGAGATTTAACATTTATATACCTTACGGAGTGATCACCACAGAAAGTCCACTATCCGTCACCGTACGAAGTTATTGTGATGTCGATAGTCACGTTCCTTATGCTGTACTTTACATCCCCGTGACTTATTTACAAGTTCCTACCTCCTAATCCCCTTAGCCTGTTTGCCCCTACCCGCCCCACCCAACCCTCTGGCAATTACCAGTTTTTCTGTATCTATAGGTCCGTTTGTTCATTTTCGTTTTTTAGATTCCACCCCTCAGTGAAAGATACAGTATTTGTCTTTTTCTGTGGCAAAAGCACATACTGTCAATAGTTATTACAATTGACAATTGACTGTATGTAAATAATTCTAATAGAAGGGGGAAGCCTTCCTGGGTTGTGCTCTCCTGGTGAAAGTTCAGAAGTTCACATGTCCACTGGCAGGGAAGCGCTGTAACACGGCAAATGGCCGAGAAAGCTCCCAGGTGGCCCATGTCCTCGGGATTACTTAGGAGGCTCAAGCATCCTGTCTCAAAATCTCCTTTACCTCTAAACCAAAATCCGTTAGGCAAAGCCTTTGGCGCTCAGTCTTTAATGGGGGAGCTTGTTACAATGCATATTCCTGGATGCCCCCTGTAGAGACTTCAGTTTCACCAGTCATGGGATGGGACTGAGGAGTCTGCATGTTTCCAAACCGTCCAGGTGATTCTGATGCAGGGATCTGTGTCTACACATTGGAACAATCTCTGCATAAGGGCCTCTTTCATCTTGATTTTAAAATTATGCGAAGTATAGAACTATTTAATATACTTCCCTGAAAACACAGTCTAACGTTGACGGTGGGTTTGGGAAGAGATCAAATACTTCAAAAGTTGGCACCTTACAATGCCAGGGAAAGGGTACTTACAATGGGGACAGGTAACTTAATTCTTTATAATTTCATAAAGCTTACTTTCTAGTAATAAACTCTTGTCCAGAATAAGAATAGGTACACAGCATAAGAGAGAAAAATAGAAGATGAAACATTTCTCTTCAAAAGAGGTGTCATTAAAAGGCTTTAAAGTAGTGCTTGAAGTTAAGTGGAACGGGCAAGGTATCATCTTTTAATTTTCAGAAAATCAGCTACAAAGATTTTTGCTGCAAGTAACGGATCACCCAGCCATTAATTACATACTCCGTGAAGACATTAAAACATCACCCCAAACAAGAAGGCTGAAGATAGGGGATTGCAGGTTTGGAGCTTATTGAGCCAGGCTCACGCTTCTCCGCCGCCCTCAGAATGGGGGCTGTTGTCCCAGACCTACACCTCCCAGTCACAAGGGGACTGCATCTTCAAACATTCAAGGAGAGACTAGAGGATCAGCTGACTGTGAGCAAAATCCTTTTCAAAAGGGCGCCTAGGAGACTCCCCTCATATCTCATGGACCAGAAGTAGCCAAAACTGAGTCGCATCCAACATCAACAAAGGAGAATGAGATTACTGTCTTGGTTGATACCATAATTGTATCAGGGAGGGAGGAGCCACCTTCTCTGAAAATGCTGCTGCTAGAGAACACTGAAGGCCTGTAAACTGATACATAAACTACACTAAATTGGGGAAGTGGCGATGGATAGGGAACCAGTCGTATCTGCCCTGCTTTTGATATTATCCTTTAGATCTTAGTGGTTGTAGAATCCTAGGAATGAATTGTGAGTGGGGTGCAGAGGAAAGGTTATTGGTTAGAATTGCTTCTAGGGATGGTAGTGTAGAGGGGTGGGTGGGAGCAGGTTTGTGGGAGATGACCTGGAGAAACAGTTGGCTTTCTTTTTGGATATTTTGGTTAGCCGTGCCTGAGTTGAAGATGCCTTGGTGTAAGAACCCGAAGTGTTTGGAAGGCTTGCCACAAGGAATAAGAAAATAAAAGTGACAATCGGCTCATAACCCCTTCTGTAAGCTAATAACCTTTGGTTATTTCCAGAACCCAATTTGGTATCTTACCACCTGTTACTTAATATAAAATGAGGTCTTTTTTCATCTTCTTACAACTTACATGAAAGACTTTGGTGAATAGGACGGTACAGTGTTTGCTTTTATCTTCAACTGTGGAGATCACACGACACATTTGGACATGTCGGAAGGAGAAATGGCAGCCATCTATGTAATTCATTTGTTTATTTTATGCTTTTCTTTGTTCCCGAAATACTTGAAGTGGCTTGAAAGAATGCACTTAATGCATACAGATAATAATAAGTGGGAATGCCAGCCCAGTGCCTAAGCAGGACAAGTTACTATTGTTCAGTTTTGTGTGATATAAAATGATGAACAATGAATTTAATCTTTTCTGAGGCTAGGTTAGACTTCAAGTATTGTCATTTCAAAATTAAAATCTAAATGATTGTAATTGGGAAGGCTTTGTTTCAGACAAAGGAATTTGTTCCTTTTGTAACATGATTCCAGAACAATAGGTTTGAACATTAATGTACATGTCAATACACTTAATGGTTATTTAAAATTTTAATTTATAAAATTTGAATTTCTATATCAGAAGTAGGGTTTATGTCTCATAACTGTATGTCATTTTAAGCATTTAAAGTCTCTACTGATATGAGCCTTTTAACATTAAAGAAATAGGTATTGATTCATCTGACATTGTAATATTTTAATAGATGCATGTTAACATTTTATGAGGAAGTTTAATTTAATTTAATTTAAGTAAATTGGAAATTGCTGTTGCTTCAAAAGACCTGTTTTAAAAATGTCATCCTTTCTAGACATGAAAGAAACAGACAACATTGTCTTTTCAAACTGAAGCCTTTACTAACTGAAAACTATTACCTTTGGAAAATAAATCCCAGAAAATGGCCCAATAAGAGGAATTCACTTGAATTTTTTTTCAGGTAAACAACAGTAAATATTTTAATCTCCTTTCCCCTCAAAAACAACAAAAAAAATTCTATCTGTGTTAATGGCTTTAGAATTTTAACCTTAAGCTGAAATAGTTAGAATATAAAATTATTCATATTAGACTTTGTAACAGAAAACAAGCTCAACCTAAATGATAGGGCTTTTCTGCCAATGATATATGTATGTGTGTATGTGCCTGTATATAAATTTGTGTGTGTGATCTGTGCATGTGTATGTGTATATGTGTATAAATCTGTGTGTGTATGAACAAAATATCCATAATTGTTTAAAACACAATTTTGAAGAACTAAAATGTGAATTCATTAAAATACTTATCTGATGAATTCTCATTTATTCAAGAGTTTTAAAATTATTAGGCTAATGGTTTGCAAACCAAAGCACACAGATCAAGTAGCATAAAAAGTTAACCCACAGAGGTCGAGTTAAAAAGGAACATTCTGCCCTGGCTGCTGTGTCTCAGTGGATTGAGTGCTGGCCTGCAAACCAAAGGGTTACTGGTTCCGTCCCCAGTCAGGGCACTTGCCTGGGCTGCAGGCCATGTCCCCAGTTGGGGGTATGTGAGAAGCAACCAATTGGTGTATCTCTCTCTTGCACATTGACGTTTCTCTCTGTGTCTTTCTCCCTCCCTTCCCCTCTCTCTAAAAATAAATAAACAAAATCTTTAAAAAGGAGCATTCTAACCAAGTCTGAGCAAATGAAGGTTAGATTAGGCAGTGACTGTTGAGAGTCAAATATTACTTTAAGTCAAAAAATATTTGTTTTATTTGAAAATTAACTTTATGTGCAATCTATTTATCATTTTTCTTAGTCCTGGTAGTGAAAGGTAAGTATTTTATAAGAAGTTATATTTTGGAAAGGGAACGAAGGCCTGGGAAATTCATGATCTAACATGACTGTCTCCTCAACCCTCCATGTCTCTTCCCATCCCCAGACTCAAGTGAGGTGTTCTATTTTGTTGAACACAATGTGCTTCTTTGTGAGACCCATCTCCTCTTCTCTTTTCTGTTAAAGGGCATGTCCAGCAGTTCCTCCCTCTCACCATGCACATTCTCACTTGCACACATTCTGTTTTGTTCTCTCATCTTTACTTCAACCTGGAAACACTTATTGAACACCTATTATTTGCATCTACTAGTGCTAGGCATGAAAAGGAAGAAGAATCATTGCACACTACTCTATAGCAAAGAGGCCGAGCTTTCCTGTGAAAAAGTTTAGCATTAAAGACCACAGGTATGACAAGTCACAGTACTTTAATATTACCTATGAATTTCCATAACACCATCTTTCTCTTGACCAGGTGACAGCCATCTGTAAGGTGGGTCATTTGAGTGAAATATCTGGGGAGGCTTTACTCACTTTCTGTCACTGGAAATGATACATTTAAATTTCATTGTGAATTCTCATGCATAGACCAGCCTGTTTTCCCTACAAACAACAGATAAAACCCTGCTCCTTCAATTAAAGTTAGGGTTAAAATCGTTGCCATGATGTATTTAATTTCCACACATTTACCAAACCCCAGACTCCTGGCTGAGGGTTTTCATACATTTGTTCATGTAATGCTCATAGCCATCCTATGAGACAGGTAGTGTCCCTTTAATTTACTGATAGAATACTGAGAAACATAGAATTTTTTATTTTTAATAAAGGCCCTCCCCATGAGTTTTATGACATTTTCATTTTAATTAGAATAACATACAAATTCTTGTCTGACTAGTCAAAGACAAAGTATGCACGCAGAGGATCTGAACTGAATAAATCGCGTGTACCCGAGAGCGAGCAGCGTCATGGAAGAGAACAGGACAATGGCTGCGGTGGATTTACTGTGTGAGTGGTTTCTGCACGGCCCCAGAGCCCCTGGGCAATGACAGGACGGTTTAGCCAACGGACGGCTTGTACCATTAGAGGACAGGAGCGGGGAGGGCGTGGGTGGGAAAAGAGGAGGGAACACCCACTTTTTGTTAGATACGGTGTACTTTTCATAGTACGTAGTTTGGCTTTTTTAACTCTCAATTTTGTATTTAAAAAAATTTTAAACCTAGAGAAAAGTTGAAAAAATAGAACAATGAACAATTATATACTATTCATATAGCTTCAAAAATTGTTAACATTTTACCATATTTGCTTCTCTCTATTACATTTCTATATTTTTTCATTTTAATAGTTGCATGTGTCCTGGTGGCTCAGCATATATCTCTCAAGAACAAGGACATTCTACATAATAACAATTCAATGATTATACTTAATAAATTTAACATGAATTCATCATTATCTAATATGCAGTCTATTTTGAAATGACCTCAATTGCCCCAATAGTTTCCAATGTAAATCATGTTAAATGCTGCTTTAGAACCCAGTCCCAGATCCTGCCTTGCATCTAGCTGTCAAGGCTCTTTGGTCTCCTTTAATCTAGAACCTTTCTAGAACCTTGTATTCTTTGGTCTCCTTTAATCTAGAACCTTTCTAGATTAATCTGGAACCTAATCTAGAACTCCCCCAGCCTTTTTTGTCTCTCCTGCCATGGATCTCATAGAAGCCTCGGGTCAGATGTTTTATAGACTGTCCCTCAGTATGGATTGCTATAAATCTTTTTCTCCCATGATTAGACTCACATTGAACATTTTTGGTGGGAGTACCACATAAATGATGTTTGGATTAATTTTAACACCTTAGATTTTCTTAATAAATGTCTTACCATAACTGTGTTTCACTTCAATATTTACATGTACATTTAACTATTTGTTTTCTTTGTGGATAATTTAATTTTGCTCAAAGCAGCTATATGAGGTAAAATGTTGTTCTGTTCTAAGGGTCATAAAAAAGAAATCCTTGGAGAATTAATGGGGTTCATATTTTCCTTTCTTTTGGGGGAGGTGGTTAAACAACAGAAATTTGGTCACAATCCTGGGGACCAGAAGTCCAAGATCAAGGTGTGGGCAGGGATGGTTTCATTGAAGGTCGTTCTCCTCCGGCTTGTAGTTGGCCAACCTCTCCCTGTGTCTTTCACATAGTTGTTCCCCTGTGAGAGTTCATATTGCCACAGAAATTTTAAAATTAAGAATGACACAACCTAAAATGTGTGAATATCTTTACACATATGTGTAAATATGTAAAACATGTATTTTTTGGTTTAAAAATATGTATTTTTGTGTAAGACTAATAACTGCACTATATTATTTTTGCATTGTCTTAATAAGTGTGTGCTACCAAGCAGAATAAAACTAACAAGACATTTGGTGAGAAATGCCAAATTGTTAGTTATAGAAACAGGTAAAGAGAAAACCTGAAATAGCACAAGTCTACTTCCCAATGTTTATTTACAAATTTTAATGCGTGCTTTACAATAAAAATGGCTGCTCTTGTCTGAATATCTGCCTCTGTCTCCTGTAATTAGCAAAGCAAGCCTAAGAGGGGATTATAACTGTTAACATTCTTTTAGATGGAGAACAAAGTAGCTTTTAGCCATTGTACTGAATCCCTTTGGTTTTATTAGTCTACAGAATTGCTATATTTTTTCGGGTTAGGGTTACAATAAATAAAAATTTAAAAAAATTTAAATGCTGTATTTTCTAGCCATGGTTGTTACCGTAGTGTATTCTAGCTAAACTCAAGGCTTGTATGTGCATGCTTTTCTAATGAAAAAAAAACAGAAGAATGAACTGAAATTTACATTTTTGTAAATCTACTTTTTTGTTGTTTTCTCCTTGGAGAGACTTTTATGTTCTAGATAGAGCTCTGAACATAGTCTGATTTTTCTCGTTTGTCATTTTATTTTTCAGTACAAAGTATTAATTTGGTGTAATATAAGCAGTCACACCCACAGCCAAGATGGCTAAAAAAGAAAGCTGCTGTTTGCACTCTCTTTCTTGACAACTGCTATGTTTGCTTTGGCTAAATTGCTGCTTTGGCACATTACCACTTTTTTGTTACGTCTTTCATTGTAGAAAGCGATGTGTAAGTGTAAAGGAGTGGCGGCAGTTTTAACATAAATTTTAACTCAAATTCTGAAATGAATATTATAATTAACTACAATATTTCTTTAGTTTATTTTATAAATATCTTCCAAATAAACATGGTTAAATTCACAGAATTAAAGTGAACATTGAAGGGAAGAAGCCCATACAGTAAACTCACATATTCTTAGTGCTTAGTTGTCAAATGCGTTTGTAATCAGAGTGATACTTAGTTCAGATCTTCACCCAGCATCTGATTTTAATTTCTGCATGATCCTTTACACCTAATGTGTTAGAACTACCAGACTTGTAGAATAAAAAAAAACAAAACCTGAGTGTCTGAACAAATTTGTTCAAATATAACCGGTAAAAGAAAATTTCTCCAAATGTCTGGCTAAGTAGTCTGACGGGGCAGGTCTGGGCAGAAACAGACTTCTGGACATAAGCACGTGCCCGAGGGACCACAGAAAACCAGGGTCTAGCATGAAATGCAAGTAAGTGATATGATTCAGCTACCTTATTCAACTTGATGATTTAAAACTGGGATAAGAGGCAGGCCAAACGCAGTGTCCAATTCAAAAGAAAGTGTGGTGATCTGCCTTGTTTTCAACTTCTTGCTCTTCAACGAAAACACTTTTCCACTTTTCCACAAGGACGTCTGATGAGCAGATGGTGCTAATAAGGCCAATTAAGTGCTAAGCTTCTGGAAATGTTTTCGTTGAGTGACATCGTCAGACTGGTTTCTGCTGACATACATTGTAAGCCATGTGTTTCTAAGGTGCAACAGCATCAATACTTATGGTCCCTGAGATGTTTACTTTCAAGAATACAGACTCGGACAAGACACATAAAAGCCCTTTGCCCCAATTCCAAAGACAGAATGTGAAGTTGGGTGGTGAGAGTCTAACCCCTTGGGGACTCTGGAGGGCTCAGTCCAGGTCACGAGTTTCCTAGTAGCTGGTGTATGAGGAAGTTGTCTCTAGTCCACAATGAAGAGAATATACTAAAGAACAAAAACAAAAAAGTAATGAATTTTGGGGGGTGCTTCTTCCCTTTTCCTCGTAACTTTTACTTTCTTGTTATTTTTTTTTATTCTGGTAGTTTGGAAGTTACTGATCCTACTCTTTTACTGATTTTTGTCTACATAATATACTTTATTTGGATCACAGGTAAACAGAATTGAATTCATCATAATAGATTAGCATCATTGGTCCACAAATCATCCTTTTACTTTTTATTTAAAAAATTTATTTTTATTTACCCTCCTGCCCCCAGAAAAAAGGTATGGTGAATATTCATCCAAGCCAAGAACCAAAATACTATTAATAATGTACATCTACCTATACATTCTTCCCATCTCTCTGCCTGTCCCTCGTGTACATATTATTGCCTTCTCCTTGCATGGGTGCATCTCCGAATTTCTTCTTTTTGTAAGGACAACAGTCTCACTGGATTAGGGCCCACACTAATGACCTCATTTTAACTTGATTACCTATAAGGACTATCTCCAAATAAGGTCATATTCTGTGGTACCGGAGGTTAGGACTTAACATATGAATTTTGAGGGGACACAATTCAACCACAACAATATAGAGCTTACTTTTTTATTTATTACTATCAAATTAGCAGTGAGCCACTTGAAAAAGCTCAAAGAGGACTTAGTTCAAGTCCTTTCCCAGAAAAAAAAAGTGACTGAAGAAAAAAAAAGGAGAATTGGGAAAAAAGAAATTTAATAGTGGACATTTACAATTTTTGGCTGCCCAGAATTTTATTCTCCTTCTTTTGGTAATATTACCTGTGGTCGCTTACACTGGGGGCTGACACAGAGTGTTGCATTTTCCTATGCCAGCGATTTTCAACCTTTTTCATCTCATGGCACATATAGGCTGATTCCTAAAATTCAGTGGCACATCAAAAATACATCCTTTACCAATCTGACAAAAAATAGGTATACTTTTGATTTATTCACACCAGACGGCTGCTGGCTGCTGTCATTTTTTAATTTGACAGTCTGAGGGAAAAGAGGTCAGTGCCCCCGACTTAGTCGTCAGGGATTGCATGTTTTAAAAATTCTTGTGGCACATGGGCTGGAAATCACTGCTCTATGCTGAGTTATTGGGGTGACTGCATGAGCCAACATGGGCCAATCTTAACATCTGAGAATGTTACTTGGGACTTCCGTTGCTCTTATGAGAGTGGTATGCTCTGCCTTCTGAGGTTGCTGGAAACTAATTCAACATGGGGAAAAGTAGAACTCAAAGAGGGGGAGAGGAAAAATGTTAACGATATCATCTTGAGTTCTTAGATTTGCTTGTGCCTAAAGTTCATTCTTTGAACTTCCAAGTGACGCAGGCTGATGAATGTCCTTTTTTGTTTAGGTTGGGCACCTACTATTAACAAATGCTCATTCCATTTTCGAGGAAAGATTATAGGAAACAGGCAATGACAGAAGTGAAATAATTTGCCAGATGCTTCAAGTGAGTGTACAAATAAGAGGATACTCCCAAGTGTTCCTAAAAGGAGCAAACATATTGCCTTGCTCCTGTTTCTCTCTCACTGAGTGCTTAAGGGCCTCACATTATGACTCCGTTTTGATTTTTTTTACTAAGCATATTTTTATACACTTAGAATCAAGTATATCGAACTTGCTAAGAGACTCGGTTTTAATTATTTCAACCACTAAAGAGAAATGGTAATTACGTGATGTGTAGAGGTACTAATTATCACTACAATGACAATTGTTGTGACTTTATCACTGTACCTAATTAACATGTTGTATACCTTACATTTACACAATGTTATATGTTATACGTCAAATATATTTCAGTTTTAAAAAGTGGGTTGACAGGGGGAGATAATAAAAACTATATAACCTTTAAAAATTAAAGCTTGTATATGGCACATTCATTCACCAAATCTTCAGTGGAGCCAAATTCTTTCCTTTGAGTTTTGGCTCCTGGTTACATTTTTGAAAAAAAACTTTTGGCATAAATCACACTCTCATTTATATCATCTTCACTTTTATGGTTTCCGTTTCATTAGTATGAAAAGAGAATATGAAGACATTGCAGAGCAGTCTGAGTGCAGAATCTTTCCAGGTTTTTACAATGAAATTATTTTTTTACAATTGCGTCACCTGCATGTAATTTGATTTTTTTAGCAACTCACCTTTTAAGCATTTGTAAGCATCTGACTTAGTTTTCACAGAATCAAATCCTCATTTATTTTCACTCATATTTCTGATTTTATGTAATATGTAATCAAATTATATAATCATAATAACTAGCAAAACTGGCATCTGCAGACGTGGGGATAGAAACTGAATCTTGATGAGCATAAAATTCAAACGTGAAAACAGACGTTTCCAGGGTTTTCTAGCCTTGAGCTCTCAGAGCCTTGTGGGCCCCGGTCAGGATGATTTACTTGTACAGAACTCATGTGAAACACTTCAATTTTATACTCTATGTATTTTATGTAAAAGAGGAAAGTAAAACGAAAACATAGTGTAATCACAGAAAAAAAGTATGGCAGTAATTTTAAAGGAAAATCGCACAGAGTAAGATGACAAAGTGATGTGCTGAAAAGAGTTATTTGAGTTATAATTGTGAGAGCAACAAGTATTACATTACTGAAATATTAACCACATCAGCGTGTTAAAATGGTTTGTGTGATCTCAGGGGAATAATAATCTGTGTTTCAGACCCTCAGTTACTAATGCTGCATACGGGAACAGTGACTTGCCCGTGTGGCAGGAGCACTGACTACGCTCACAATATTTCGGTCCAGTACTAATTGCTGCGTCCTCCGCACCAGTTTATGCGTGTATTTGGCTATTTTCAACAATTACAATTCACATGGCAGTGTCTTAGCTTTGAAATTTCCTGTGAAATTACATAAAACAAAACAACAGTTTTTTGTTTTATTTTTATTTTTATTGTTGTTCAAGTACAGTTTTCTGCCTTTTACCCCCATCCCAGCCCACCCCCCAAAACCATGGTTTTTGGATCAACAGCTAATTTATCATTTTTATCATTCTCTGAGGGGATTCTTAGGAAATAGAATGATGCACTTAGACTAGGAATCTCTGTATTGCATATGAATACGGAAGGGAGCTAACTACTCACGGAAATTTCTTGGAAGACTGCCTATGCCCGAAAAGGTGCAAAGCTGGTAAAACACATATTTATCTGGCTAGTAGGATTTCCGTAGCTGGGTTAGTGAGTGAAAAAGCACACAGTGGTTCAGTGAA